>JAJONI010001184.1:0-13986 GCA_022190145.1 Pezicula rhizophila
AGATATTAATAAGAACCTCCAATTACTAGCAACAAACAGTTTGAACCTTAAAACCTCTCAAGGTCATAATTTCGAGGTTGAAAACGAGTATTGTAGTATTTGCAGTTCCAATGTTCATACCATCATCACTGCCAGTTGAGGTGATCTCTCAACTACACTAAGCTTTCCATTCACATTGATTGAGACTTCTAGAAGACCTACTAAAGTAAATCTTAGTTCTAACCACACACCAACTCTAATAGTCACTAAACAAACCTTCTCTTAGAGACAAGTATAAATAAAAAAGTAATTGGATGCCATTCCTCTTTTGGTTACCCAATGATCAATACTCCGGTCATTCCACAAACACTATATAATCCTGGCCTCTTTCTCCCAGTCGCCCCTCTATTCTCCCTCGAGAAAATCTCCAAATATATCTTGGTCGAAATTCTCTACAACTATTCCTTAAATACCCAATCCTCTCCCACTGTCAGGCAGTGGGTTGGGGGGGAGCGCTTGGGCAACATCACGTGGTCACTACATTAAATAGCACATTGCCTTCCCCTCCCTAATCAGAAAGTTGAAATTGTTCCATTATAGATAGCTGTTGTTAATTGTAGCACAGACACACCGAATCTTTCTTCTCCTTTTTTCTATATTTTCCGCCAAGGGTACGTAGAAGTTGAATCAACACGGCCCATCTCATCGGATCCAGAAAGGCGCAATCTTGATATCTCTCTCTAACCCTCCACTTCTGGTTCGAATCCAGTAGGAATCATCGACGCTGATAAGATGGTCCCGTGATTCATGCTTCGTGGATGGATCTATCCTCATTCAGAGCGCTGTGCTAGACGCAATTTCTAAACTCGATAGCTGTGAACTTAGTTCGCTTAATCACTCAAGTACACAAAGAAGCTATGAGATACATTTGAATTTATAAGAAGTAGTTATTATAATAGGAGTTACTAAGCTAAGGTGTGTTAACGAACGACGTAATTATTATTAAAGCTAGCTAGTTTACTTATAGGAGCATAGTACTTACTACCTAACACTGTAATCCAAACCTAAACTAGAGTATTGTTTACTATAACTATTTAACATCAGATACTCGAATCTAAAAACCTACGGTAGGGAGTAAAATCTTATTCTAAAGTGAGTCCAGCCGTCGCCAGTGAATAATAGCTTGTAATCAGCTTAGTTACTACCTGATATAAACCCGAAGCCACAACACCACAAATTCATACATCCATTTACACTAGCACTGAATACATACTTGACCTTCAAAATAACAATAATCTGACTGATAACATCCCAGCTCACACACCCCACCCATCAAGAAAACCCACTGAATAACATCAAACCAACCAACCAACAAACCCCCTCCCCATCTATAAAAAGCACCCGCAATCTCCACCTCAACCCAAACATCAACATCCTTCAAAACTTAACAACCACACAACCTACATCAACTTCAGCAAGAAAATAAGAAGAAAAAAAAGACAAAGTCAGGTTACTTTGCCAACCACACCATGCTCTTCCAAAAAGACTACTACCAAGGTCTCAACATCCTCGACGACCTCCACTCAAATCAAGCCCCAGACCCCGAATTCAACATCTTCCCCACTCCATGCTGGGGAACAGCACCAGATCCACATCGTCGTCTCAATCGTCTCAGTATAGCTCAATACTCACATGCTTACCTAACAGCGTCAACATCAAGCGATGCTAACCCGCCACCTACAACAACCAATAAGAAACTCCCAGGAGAATTAACTGAGAAAGGTGAGGTTGAAGGAGAGGTTAAGGGAAATAATGTTGGGGTCTCGGCTTTTAGAAGGACCTTGCAGGTTTTGGAGAGGTTGAAGGAGAGTAGGGAGGTGTTGGAAGGGTTGTTGAGGGAGAAGATGGGGGAGGAGGAGAAGGGGGGGAGGTTGGTAGGAGAGGTTGATAGATTGGTTGGGAGGCTTGGGGAGTGGAGGGAGAAAAACGGTTAAGATAGTGGGGATGGGTAAGGTAATGAATGGATAAGGGGTTTCAGGTTTGGGAGGTTGGTATGATTTTGTATCGGTAATGGGATTTTTGGTCATAGTGGGCTTTAAGTAGATATATTAAACAAAGAAAAAAAAACTTACAATAATTATTTTTAAGGTAACTAGGATGATGATGTTTATAATAGATGTTGATCACTCGAAATTTCATTTCGTTGCCGTCGCTAATAGCCGAGTATCTCGTCACTTCCTCCTCGCGAGATCTACCCACCCTAGAATAACCATCTGCAACACTAGCGATATCTAATTCCAGATTTTAAAAAAGCCTGAAACTTATCCTCCCAAGCCGGAGCCCTTTTATGCCTCTAAAAACTTGGCACATTCTCTTCCCTCAACCTATCAATAGTAGCAACCAACAATTCCCCCGCAAGTCCTTCATCTTTAATCCGTTAAAGCGGATCAAGAAACAAATGAACAGATAAAATAGTTCCTCTAATTTCCGGTAATACAAATAATATTTGTAGTTAACATTGAATATAGCAATAATATTCACCGTCCTCGCTGCAAAGACTAGCATCTATTGCTCTTGCCAGCATATTTATTCTTAATATTTTTTTTTTCACTCTTAAACATATTCCAGGATTCAAAGAGTAGAATAAAAGATTAAAGAAAGCCTTACATTTACACGATAAACAACCCTTCCAACCCCCAACCTCCCAAAATACCAATCCATAATCTGCTGCAACTTATCCTTATAGTTTGGAACTAGTCGGTGAGTATCTCGTAACGTCATGCCTAGTTTATCACCTGCGTTGAATCCGATGGGATAATACTAGACGAAGCCTTGAAGCGAATATCCATTTCTATCTGCTGCTGGTAAGAGCATTGGGAAGTCTTCGTCGATGTTTATTGCCAGTAAGCTGAGGTCTTCAATAGGGTTAGATGGTGTGATGATGGGAAGATGGGAAGATGATCTTGAGTTAGGATATTAAGGAGGCAGGTTGGTTTTGCGATTGGTGCTGATTTTGAAGATTGTGGGGTATCTCTTTGGGAGGCATTCGGGTACGAAATAGTTGTACTATTAGGATGAGTATCTAGGATCTTTGCACGTTCTTGCATCCTCTCGAGATATTACTTGTCCATTTTGTATGATGAAGTTTATGTTGTTATTTTGTAGACCGAAACGAGAGTTAGTTGATATAACACAGGATATATAATGTTGAATTTATAAATTTGTCTTGGGTCAACTTTCGCCCAATCCAAGTCTAAAAAAGGTTGGATTTCCCCCATAGATGAATATGGAGACTTTGAAAAATCACGCCCAATCTTTTCTTCCACGGTGAAAGTAGTGGCTTTGACTAATGTTAGCAAGTTTTTATTCTCAGCTTGGCTCCGAAAATACATCTACATTTTAAGTTTGTCTGGTAGGAAACGTATTGCGACAATTGAGTTAATACACGCCTTCGAGATCCCCAAAAACAGTCCATCTTCTATGACCACCCCAAATCCGAGGGAAATATCCCCAGCAACATCGCTAAGGTGGGAATGAGGAAATAGTACAGAAGCCATTGATGAAGGCCAGTCAAGGCATCAGGTAATATTGACACGACAGGAAAAATTCGAAGTGCTCGTAATGCTGCAAATCTCAATCCCGCATTCATTCCATGATAGTTTATCACATTGAAGCCTCAAATCAATATTTCCACGTGATTATGAGTGCTGCACCAACTGTTGTGTGTATACAAATTAAAGCGCCGTGATTGGCTGAAGTCGCCGAAGTTGAGATATCAGGAACGCCGTGTCTATCTTCATGCTATGGAGTGGCAATGAATTGTGGATTTCCCCATCTTTGAGTTCTTGAAGGTTCATGGAGAGGTAAGCTTTCCTTCGCCATCCCCTTCATTGGTAACAGCGATTCGGGCTTTTGCGGCAACTATCGTTTGGACTGAAGCGTGGTATGTTAAATCTAGCGAGAATTTTGAGATGCCTGCCCGAGTTAGGGATATTCCTTGTATATTGAACCACCACAATCTTGAACAGTCGAGACAAGAACACAATATTGAACTGAGAAAAGCTCTCCAAGGTCTTCCTCTGTTAAATTGCTGCTCCTTAGCCCCGACCCGTTGCAAGAGCTCGCGTCAGATGAGAAAGACTTCACATTAAGAATACTACTAAAAACAGACATCTTCGTATCTCTAGCTACTAGGTACTATTTTTGATCACCCATCGCATACCAAATAATTTCCACTCTCAAATTCAAGAAAGCAAGAGCTAGAATAATAATACCCTACACCCTGAAATAAAACCTAAAAGTCACCACCGAAAACCCAGCCTTGCAATTTGATCAAGCAAATCTCGTGTTCGTAAGACTTACTTCTAGATCCAAGACATCAATTTTCGTGTTTAGCACGCCCCGGATCTGGAGAAGTGAAAATACCACATCTGACGTGGATTAAAGCAGGAGTTGCGGTCTGGGAAGGATGAGAGCTAGGAAGTATTGTGGCGAGAGAGAATTAGAGCGACTGGAGTTTATTTGAAGTTTCAAGTTCGCCGGAATGCCAGAAGTGACTGAGGCGATTGAGATGGAGAGACTGGAAAAGGCTTTGATGATATATAAGATTGATTCCGGGAAGAGAATACTGGTTAGGCAAGTACCATGGTGCTTTATAGATGTGGAAACGCAGGAGAATATCCGGGTTGGGGTTTATGGTACCAGACCTGATCCTTACGATGAGGCAAAAGGTTGCACTCTGGAAGCAACATTCAAAGACTTTAGTATCAGCCACTATAAAGAGCAAGGCAGTATAAAATGTGTAGTAACTGTAGAAAATAGCCCCGTGTTGGCGATGAAATCCTCTTCACCGCAAATCATATATGTGTTGACGAGCGAATGAAGAAGTATAAAAGCATACATAGATAGTTGCCTTAGTTTAAAGCAACTAAAGTATTGTGCCTCTCCAAAAATTTGCTGACACACTCCACAAACCTGTCCAGTTCACTTTTTGGTGTACCCAAGATCAAGGCAATACTGCCTCGTCTGGTAATCCAAAAGCCATCCTCCATCATTTCAATGAAGAATAGGTCTTTGAGACCCCAATCTTCATCAATGGACTCCTTGCAGCTGATTTCAGTAGTCCCAGCTTGAGAGAAATGTATACCGTTGAGAGCCCCTCTGCCTGTGACACTCATTTTGGTCCCCTTGGTAACCTTTTGAAGGTCAGCGCGGAAGGAGTCACCGAGCTTGTTAAACTCTATGGCGACATTAGGAGTCCAGACGTCATTAAGGCCGACAAAACCTGCATGCATTGCAAGTGTATTGTTGTTGAAAGTGCCAGAGTGAGCGAGAGATGTTGGGGAGCGTGGGTCGTAAACAGCCATGATCTCTCCCTTGCCACCGAATGCTCCAAATGCGAGGCCTCCTCCAAGATACTTACCAAATGTGGTAAGGTCGGGTGAAAGGCCAACGATGGCCTGAAGCCCTCCGGGACCAAGCCTGGATGTCATTACTTCGTCAAGGATGAAAACAGCGCCGACCTGTGCTTATTAGAACATATAAAAAGAGAAATTATTATGGTAAATACCTTCTTTGCGCTTGTTTGCAACTGTAGTAGGAACTCGTCCGTCCCAATTATACATCCTCCTGCGCCTTGCATACCCTCAACAAGGACAGCTGCAATATCATCCTGCTCAATCAACGCTTTTGCTCCTTCGACATCGTTATATTTGCCGATGACCCATTCGTGCTTGTCCACGCCGTTCTCTTGAACACCGTCCCAGAATCCAAGCACAGCACCGTGATAGCCACCAGTGAATACAACCACCTTCCGTTTGCCAGTAAAGTGTCTTGCTCCAGCTAGAGCATGCAGATTCGCCTCAGTCCCAGAGTTACAGAAGCGAACCTTATCTAAATGGAAGCGTGAACATATGAGCTTGGCGTGTGCGGATTCTTGTGCAATTGTGGCGCCTAGGTTGAGGCCCACCGTCGTGATTGTATTGATGAGAGACTTTTGGATCAGAGGATGAGAATGGCCGTATAGAGCCGCAGTCAGCTCTCCGACAAAGTCCGTATATCTAGGGAAATAATTAGACTTTGAGATTGAACTGCGATTCCAGTGACTTACACATGATCATCTTCATCAAAGACTTTGTAATTCTCGCCCTTCTTCATGCATAATGGGAAGGGAGCAGAGTACAGGAGTGTTCGAGTATTTCCGCCGGGCAAATAACCGGTAGCTTCCTCAAACAGTCTTGCAGAGTTCGGATTTCTCTCGGCATACCGTTCTTTTGCTGCCAAAACTGCAGCTGTGAGCTCGGATGACGGCTTATACTGCGACTTCACGGTAAGACCCAACTCCGCCACAGGCGTAATTTCGGGAGAGTTTGCTTTTGGCATCTTTGAGATGATGAAAATGAGATTTCTACTTTTGGGTATGATACTAGCTGCAAGTATAAGAAAATGAAAAAGGGCCTTTGGGTACTTTTGTATGCAGTCTCTCATTGCTTTTCATCAATGTTTCGATCCCTCAACTAAAGAGCGCGTGGCAAGACGCCGAGAGCTGCTTGATTGGCTCATGACGCCGACCGACTATATTGAGCAACAAATTCCGAACCGCAGAGTCACTGGCCCAGATCTGCCTTTGCTCCAGCAATAGGCTCCGATTCCGACTCGGACTTACTGCTACTACTCTGCCAACAACTTCACCGAATACTACTTCGGTAAGAAAGCATCTCTTGGGAGTCCAAACTAGACAAAACAAGCCAAGTCTTACATACAAAAGTCTAGTGATTTAGTAACAGAGGGGCTAATATTTTCCCTGAAGACACCTGTCTCGGCACTGGAAGCCTATGGAATGCCTCCCTAAGCCCGTCGGTAGTCTCCCTCCTCGCCGCTGCGTGTTACCTACCTGTTCTCCCGGCAGAAATGCATTCTTGACTGCAGACATTGGATGTACTAGTCCCAAAGTGTATGTTATTGACGTATAGTATCTGTGCCCCTCCTCCTTTCCTGTCAATGTGCAGGCACTGTTGGGTAGAGTTTGGAGGGTCTATTTGCGCAAGAAAGGGAGCACCGAACTTGCTATCGACGTGTAAGAGTAAACAATATCTATTAATACCTCGGGGATGATGGGTGGTGTTGCGCTATATGGGGTTGCTTTGCTTTGGATTGTGGTAGAAGCAGAAGGTCGTTGCAATTGTTCGTTCTTTGCAGACAGTACTACGCGACCCGTCTATACATACCCTACATGATGCTAGACAGACTCCAATTCTATTTTAACCTCGGACTTCAGCAAGCTCTCCTCTTCCCAGTCCCAACAACATGAATGTGTCTGCATCTCGCTCCAGATCCTGAAAACAATTTGCAATTCATCTTAAAATGGTTGGCCAATTACTGCATCTAGCCATCACGCTGAATCCAAGAGGCATGCCTGATTAGAGTGCCAGCAGGAGTGGGGGCGTTGACTGATCGCCGACTTGATAGCTTGTAGCACCGAGCTGTGCAGTTCTAACCCTTTTGTCAGACAGTCGCGATGACACCCTCAAGTGATGGCCAGACTGAACCTCGACGAGAACTATCTAGCCAGCAGCGCAAGTCAAGTAAGTATGCAAACCCCCTTTGGCCCCTTCTTTCCGGTCTTCACCCCTGTTCCCATGCTGTAGCGTTGCTAGATGCAACGAACGACTGATCCCTCGTCAGGCCATGCTGCTTGTGTCAATTGCCATTCAAGGAAAGTCAGATGCGATGCTCACAAGAGAGGATTCCCATGCTCCAATTGTATTTCATCGAGAAGACCCCATTGCCGAGTGCACGAGAAGAAAAAACGTACATCTCACCGGCCTGTGGAGAACCCTGTTCCCATTAGGCCTCAAATCCAGGAAAATCATCTGGAAAATAGTGGTTCTATAACGGGCCTAGCATTGTCAACCCACCGTACAACTAGCTCGAGCCTTTCTTCACCTGCACATGAAGTCAATACAACTCCAGACTCTACAGCTACTGAGTCTGACAGGAGTGGCTTTCGACGACATTTAGTTGAGTTCCTTGACCAAGCCGACATTGGACATAGATCAATTCTAAAAGGGGTCAGGGTTACATATGTCGGTAAGGACGTTTCTAATATCAATTTTCTGGTCCGGCAACGCGAAGGGCGAGAAGACGAGACAGTACATCATTTCCCAAGCGATGAGATAGCTCGTCAGTATATCACTCATGAACCCGAACGTATGCCAAGGGAGGCTTTCATACTCCCAGAAAAGGCTGTTGCAGATGAGTTAGTAGAAGCCTACTTCGCCAATATAAACCCCGGATGCCCTATTGTGGATGAGGATGTGAGTTTATAACTCCAGGATTCCGGCTTATGACTACTCTGACAATGGTGTCTAGATTTTCATGGCCCAGTATAAAAATAAAAACCCCTCAGATCCACCCTCTTTACTAGTACTGCAGGCCATTCTTCTCGTCGGAGCTCATGTATCTCGTCATCGATCCGACCGAGATACGTTGAAAGCTACTTTCTTTCGGAGAGCAAAAATGTTGTTTGATGCTCGGCTAGAGAAAAATCGAGATGTTGTCGTTCAGGCTGCTCTTCTGCTTACTTGGCATTCCGACGGCGCTGAGGATATAGGCGCAGGGGCGTGGTATTGGACAGGTATTGCGGCCAGGATTGCGATGGGCCTTGGTATGCATAGAGACGCTGGATCGAGCACGCTGATCAACCATGACCTAAGAACATGGAGGAGGATTTGGTGGATTCTTGTGCAGTTCGATGTGATGGTATCTTTGTCTCACGGTCGGCCGCAAGCAATGTAGGCCATTCCTTGGCTTATACATTAAGATGTTTTTGTGCTGATAAAATTTCAAGTAACTTGGATGAATGCGATGTCAAGTCTTTGACAGCCTCCGATTTTCGAGGGTGTGGGCTGCGGGTTAATATTGACTTCGTGGTTAAATACACTGAACTCTGTCTTCTGATATCCAAGGTTCTCAAGGAACGGTTTGGTCTGAGGGTCAGCCCCGAGGAGCGAAAAGCAGCCCTGAGCAATGCGGATGAGGCCCTTGCAAACTGGTGCCTGTCATTGCCGCCTTCTTTACAGATGCGATCATCGGACATAGACGTGTGGTCTGCAACACTCCACCTCTCATACAATAACTTCCTCATATTACTACATAGGCCGCACCCTAAAGCATCGCAGAGGTCCAATGACTATGGACCGAACGATGGCGATATATGTAGTGCGGCTGCCAATACTGTCGCTACCATATTTGAAGACTTGCGAGAAAAGGATAGGATCAGATACCTCTGGATTTCAGATGTCAACGCTCTCTTTACTGCCATGATACAGGTCAGCGTAGAACTCCGTTTTTCAAATCCAGTTCTTGCAATCAATGCTTTGAGGCGTTTTGATTCGACATTATGCTCACTTCAAAAGCTGGCTGAATATTGGATCAATGCTGAGTCTATCTTACGCATATTTGAAGAAAGTTCCCAAATTCAACATGTAGTGCGTTTGGGGAAAGGTGCCAAGGACTGTGGCGAATTACAGCCTGCTCGAGAGCATTCACAGAGTAGATCTGAGAGCAGAAGTCGACAGCGCACAGCGACGCTTAATCAGCCGACAAGACTCGAGTCTGCCCCAAGTGTATTACAGGCACACCAAGTACAGACTTGGGCAGTAGAGGAGCAGTCTGATCTTGATGTCCTAGCAGCTGCCGCTAATGCTGCAAGCGACTTGTCTGGAGGACAGATTCAACAGTTACAAACAGGCGATCAACAAAACGATTGGGGACACTTTATATCTGCCAATATGTCTGAGCCTAGCCAGATACTATTAAGCCCTGACGTCATGCAACTAGACAACGAATGGAGGGAAATATATTGGCAAGAGCCGGGTATTCCTGGCTCGTTCGGGGACGGGTTATTTGGCTGGTAATGCCTTTTAAGCCTTGAAAAGCAAAATCCTTCTGGCGAATAATTGCAATTGAATCTGATCTACATATTCAGTACATAAGCCCTCGTACCTGGCATCAGGATTATCCAAATAGTATGTAAGATCTTTCCCCTCAGCTTCCTGGGCTGTGAAACCGTTTCCCAAATATGCAAACCCATTCTCACTCCAGGAAGTCCATCCCCAGTCTTCATATCTTAGATTCGCCGTCATATGAAACCAGCGCAGCCTGCTACCTGGATGTAGCGCGGTAACTGGTCCGTCAATTTTACTGTTTTGGAACTACGATCGGTATTTGCTGCTCTATGTAGTGCGTTGTAAGAAAACGTCAGCATGAGCAGTGAACTCTTCAATTACTTTAGGCAAAGGGGTGATCGATTTGATGTTCTCGGTTTGTGCTTTGTATATCATTTTCAGGATGTATTTGCTGACATGCTTTGCAGTAGGAAGAGCTGACCCATGTCCAAAGGGGGAGTTTGGGTCCATGGACACTTAAACTCATTAGCCTAGGATAGGCTTTCCGCTATGGGCTAAGCACTCACTACAATAATTTGGAATATTCTCCGGAGCGATGGATAGGTATGCTATAGGCCTCTCCTTCCACTGCTTACCGAGACTGTTCCCCTTACATCCAACTATGGGGAATCTAGGACAAAAAGAAAGGTCAAATCCAGTTGTACAGACGATGATATCAATCTTAATGGTCTCTCCCGTCGAGAGAAAAATTCCTTCAGGCATAATCTTTTCAATTCCGTCCTTAACTACTCGAACATTGTCATTTGTCAACGCATCCAGGTATCCAACTCCTGGTGTTGGCCTGCGACAGCCGACAGAAACCTTGAGATGATGTAGTCGGCAATATCAGTGTCTTAAAGTTTTAACTGCATGTCAGCGGTCGAGAATCGAACTGCTTCAGCTTGCTCCGGGGTATCTTTATGCAGCTGTCAACGCTTTAGCTTTTTTTTCTCTTCCAACGGGAAGTGCACTAACCATTTTAAACCGGGTATTTAACAGACTTTCAACATTTATTCGATATACCAAGTACTTCGCAGGATTCTCAGCACATTCTGACTTCTGCTCCTGTGTAACTGAATGATGTCACCAAACAACTGCTGTCCCTTGCTATTCGTTGCGCCGTTGATACTCATCACATGTACTCATATAGCACTATTGACCCCTCATTGAGCTTTCTTTCCTTTTCTAGTTGCACCTTATCGTCTCAGGCATTGAAAGGATAATCTCAGGAGGATCCCACTGTTCGAATCGCTGAAATCTGGGGCTGCGTTATATTAAGCGACTAATCTTGGAGAGACTTTGTTAGGAATAGCTAGGACATCTTCAATAACCTCAATCATGACTGAGGTGCCTTGTCCTTATCATCCATATATCGGCACGCTTAGATATAGCTCCAAATCAAACATGAGGGAGCCTCCATACTCGGTAGTTTCGCCAGCCCACAATCTCTTCTAATCTCAAAGTGGCCTAAAGAGATAGCGATGATTACAGCAACGTAAAGAGTATCCTTGTGTTGCTATTTATCATACGATTCGGCATCGACAGTAAGAAATGTGACTGTCGATGATAGAGCGGATTTCATCACAAAATGTCAGACCTGGAAAACAGAACTTCAACAATGGCCAAGAGGGTTCCTGAATCCTCTAAAGATGGAGTTGTTGGCAATGTCGAGCCTGTGGGCGAATACATAAATGAAACTGTGAACGACTTGACTAAATGACTGGATACGTGTTCCCAACAAGGAATCTGTGGGCACTTTCTTTGAGGCTATGCATGCTCTCTGCTTACCTGCGTTTGCCGTTGCTTACATGGGCTACAGATAGATGGTGGTGGCTTAAGACGAAGTTCCAGGATCCAAAAAACAACCGATTTGCAGAGTGGACGAAGGTCATTCATTCATTGAATGAGGAAGAGTATGTAGCTTTCTTGGACCAGTATTGTAACCAGCCTATGCGGGAAAAAAGGTTGTTGAGTTATGTTGGATTTTAAGGAGAGCGAGTGTACCTATAACAAGTATTCGTATGATGAAATACGAACTAGAAAGAAAGCCACATCACCACTGCTGAACACCACCACCACCACTTTACTTGATCGTGAAAATGAGATTGGCGTGCCATCTATGGCTGAGGTGCGATGTGCAACAAAAGTTTGGGGGAAAGGGGTAAATTGCCGGTTTAGTGGTGATTATTGGCTACTTAAGCGATGGCTGATGCCATTTCCTGCAGCTCATCTCGCAAGGGCGTCGTCGTCTAAGCCCTCGGGGAAACTAACCCATTTTTACTTACTCGATTCGAGTACAGTTACAGCAACACCCCGCCCCCTCATGATTGCCGTCTTGTCGTCCAATACTACCTACAATACTACTTAATACCATACGTGAAAGTTCACTTAAGTCAACAAAAAATGTTCGTCTTATGTTGTTCCAACACGAACAGATGTTTCGGAATCAATTGTTCCAGAAACATAAGTAAGCACCAATACCTACGTTTCCATTGCTGACGTTTCTCTCGCAACCTGCTCGTATACGATTACTGCACTGTATCACAGCACTGTAGCACAGCACTGTAGCAGAAAGCTGAAAGCCAAAGCGCAACGCATCGTTTCAATCATCGTTGTAATAGATTTTATCAGCAGACCGACCCCTAATCTCTACAAAAATTTCCTCTCTTTTTTATTCTTTCTTTCTCTTAAGATATTTTCAAAGCAGGTGAAAGAGAAAAAAAAGGACAGCGAAAGGAGAAGAAGTAGAAGAAGTAGCAGGGAAGAAAATACGACCATGGCACCCATCAACACCCAAGACCAAAAAATCATCGATCCAACCCTCCACCTCCCCCGAATCCTCTGCCTCCACGGCGGCGGCGTAAACGCCGACATCTTCCGACTCCAAGCACGTACCATCATCAACCAACTCAAACCCAACTTCCGACTCGTCTTCGCCGACGGCCCCTTCATCTGCGATCCTCACCCAGCAATAATCCCGATCTATGAAGACTACGGACCGTATCGACGATGGCTACGCTGGTTACCCGAACATGCACCCGTACACCCCGATGCAGCCATCGACGAAGTAGATTACTATCTCCAAAGCGCCATCGATGAAGATAATCGAAGTGGAGGAACCGGGCCGTGGGTGGGCTTACTAGGATTTAGTCAAGGGGCCAAAATGGCCGCTTCGATATTATATCGGCAACAGGTACGAGAAGAGAAATTGGGAAAAGCGAAGGCTGGTTCGGAGTATAGGTTTGCGGTTTTGTTGGCTGGGAGAGCTCCTCTGGTTAGTCTTGATTCGGAGGTTATTACGAGTGAGTCTTTGGTTGGTGCGGGCGATATTGCGATGGAGTTTACGGATTGGCCGGAGGAGTGGAGCTTTTCGGTTCAGAGTCAGGATCATATCTTGAGGTTACCGACGGTTCATGTTCATGGCTTGCAGGATCCGGGGTTGGAATTGCATAGGAAGTTGTTGGATCAGTATTGTGAGCCTGGGACTACGAGGTGTGTTGTCTGGGGTGGGGATCACCGTGTTCCCTTTAAGCAACCGGACGTTGATCCTATTGTTAAGAACATTCTTGAGGTTGCGAGAGAGACCGGGGTTCTGAAGAGGTAGATGGTTTCAATGAGTTTCTGGTTTCTGGGAATTGGGGGCGTTGGATTTTTGATTTTGCTTGGCGTGTAGATCACGATACCATAGAACTAGAAGATAGATCTTTAGAATGATTCAAGGAAGCTGGAATGACGACTCTTTTTATGATGGGGTGGATAGATGGATAATTTGTTATTCCACCGGGATGTTGACGCTTTCCCAACCGCCTGCCTTTACTGCCTTCACCCAGGCTAGCGGCTTCAGATATAATCGCTAGAAACAAGTCTATCCGTTCTAAATCTCTCTACGTTGGGTTAGCTCCTAGTTAGTAGATGCAAAATAAGCCTTAAAGCGAAATAGGCCTAGATGGATTTTGTTAGTAAAACCTATACAAATTGTATCTTAATGCTTTTACACTTGCAGCTACCTATACCTCCTAGAGTATAATATACTACTATATGTGTAGAATGACTAACTTAG
>JAJONI010001185.1:0-13965 GCA_022190145.1 Pezicula rhizophila
CACTACTTTATTTCCTTATTTAGTATAGACTAAGTGGCAGAATAGTTCTTAGCTAGCATGGGGTGTTCCTCAATAATGCAAACCCCCTTTCGTACAATGACTTTGCTCCAAACAGCCTTGCAGGTCGCTTGATAATAGCTCTAAGTCAAATATCGTTAGTCGCTTCGGCTTGCGGGACTGATCCGCGTGGCAACCTTACCTTAACTTACCTACTCGCTACAGTAGCTACAAGGCTGATGACGGTTTCCTGTATGGTGGTGAGGCCTTAGAGCTCGGATAAGACCCCTTTGTAAAGTATTAGGGATGGTATGAGCTCGGTGGTAGAGCTGTAGTAGAGGAACCATGTTGCGCTATAAAACAAAGACCCTTTGCAAATCAGGCGTGAGGGCGACGACTTAAAGGTGATTTTCTAGTGCGAGGGGGGGGGGGGGGTTCAGGGCTTCCGGGAGCGGCCACGGAATATAACTTATAAGAAAATATAAGAGATATTAATATATATATACAGATTTTAAGATTCTTAAAGTTAAAGTACCTATAATTTTTTTTCTAGTATTATAGGCTTTTTCTGCTACATAGGGATAGACGTTAGATAAGTAACTAACTAAATAAGTAATACTTAATTATTTTGATATTCAATTAAGAGAGATATCTATTAAATTGCAAATAAATGACTTTTAGTTAATTTTTAGTTAGTTTAAAATTGAACTTTTGTTGATTTTAGTAGGTACTTTGGTGTTCTGGCCTAAAATGGGCCTACTATTTCGGCAACGAAGAGGCAAGTATCAATAGGCAATGAATGATATCGAGAGATTGATTTCACAGCAACCGGAGCCTACGAAGTCACGATTCTCACTGGCGCAGCGCAGAGCAGATTGCGGATGACTTTCCGCAAAACCCCTGAGGACGAAAACAAGTCCAGCTCACCAGTACGAAATACTGAGGAAAGGAAATACGAGACAGGAAAATGCAATTTTGACGTACTAAGTTCTAGTATCAGACCCAACCCAGATCCTTAAAAACTCCGCCCTAAGCGAAGATAAACCTTCCATGGAACGCCGCTGTCCAGTCCTAACCTACCCTACCGTATCAACCCATACCCATTTTGTACATATACTGCTATCAAGGTCCTCTCGCTCATCCCATCTTAAGTGTTCAAGCTCAAGGGAGAGAGTCTCTAGGCTAGCTGTGCTTTTTGACTTAGTGCACCCAATTCATCTCACTTCTCCCCTCCATCCCCAACAGTAACCAGCCTAACACTACCACCTGTGCTCTTCTGCTCTGCCTCTCGTCTAGCAGCCCTTCTTCTCTCTACTTCTGCCACCAGCCCCTTGAAGTAAACCTCCGCCTGCACCGTGGCACTATAAGACACTGGTGTCCAGCTCCATACATTCCTCCTCTCACTATCTGCACCAGCAGCTAGCAACGTCCTCAGCACAAGTAGATGGCCATTTGAAGACGCGAAATGCAGAGCAGTGTTTCCATCAGAGTCGGCATTCTCGAGTAATTTGAGAGGGCCGTCTGGAGAGAAGGTAAGGAGGATTTGGAGGCAGGTATCATGACCGTGAAGTGACGCCTCCATGATTGCATCGCGTCCGCGAATGTCACGACGCGCAATCATGCTCGGCACCGTCGTGCAAAGGAGGTGAACTCTGGATTCAAAGTCAGCTACCGCACGATTGTGTTGTCTTCTTTCAATGCACAAACTCACATCTCGGTGTGGCCTTCCCTCGCAGCAAGCATCAACGGAGTCTGGTGCTCCTCATTCAAGGAGATACCGTTGGATTCATGACCGCGATCAAGCAGTAGCTTCACAATGGCAAGAAAGCCAAGTGTACACGATAGATGGAGGGAGGTATTGGACAGGCCTAGGGGAGAGAAGTCGGGATTGTGGATCATCTGGGGATGGGAGGTGAGAATACGACGGACGAGGAG
Organism: Pezicula rhizophila; assembly: GCA_022190145.1. Classification (NCBI taxonomy): domain Eukaryota; kingdom Fungi; phylum Ascomycota; class Leotiomycetes; order Helotiales; family Dermateaceae; genus Pezicula; species Pezicula rhizophila. Next base: position 1,933 of record JAJONI010001185.1, read on the forward strand.
AGCGTCATTGTTGTGGATTGCTCGGCGCAGACGAAGTGACGGGTCGATCCTATTGATATTGCCATGGTCAGAGTCTCATTTAGAAAGCGGTAGTTGTGGGACATCGAGGAGCAGAAGGATGATGATGATGGATGCTTATTTTTACTTACATCGTGTGAGCACCGCAGTACGGTATCGTTTACATTACATTACAGCGATCTTCATATGTTGCAAATCAGAGTCTAGATGGCCGAGCAGCGTTTGATGTTTCGAAACCTACTAATAGAGATGCTCTATTGGGATGCAATGACCGTCTGTCTATTTTAGATTGTAGTCGAGGGCGTCACCATTACGAGTAATCACGTGGGTAGCGAGAGCCCACAGCCAGCCTTACCGCTCAGCCGCGTGCCCATGAAACCGGACCGGTATCATGATGCATTCACCGGTGTTTTGGAAGATGAGATGCCGTTGGTGATTCTGTCTTTGTTGACAGTTCTGCTTTGCTCACGGGTCCTGCATAATGGCGGTTCCGGGCTCATTTCGTCCCAACGACCTTGGCGGCGTCTGATCAACACCATCCGAGTTTTGAGATGACCTCCTGCCATCCAAATGGTGCTGCAGCGATTGTTTGGTGTCCGGCACGTTTTCTCCGACCTTACTCTGGCAAAGATGACTTTTATGTTTTCACGGATTCGAATCAACTTGCATTGTTATGTTTATGCTCACTTTATACTATTTTGTTTGTTAGTAGTACAACTCCATTCCTCATCTAGTGAGACGGTCAAAAGGCCGGTCTATGATATTAACATTTCTTCGCTCGCGATTTATGGACAATGGTCATTGAACACGTAAAAATAGTAGAAAGTACTCCCAACCACATTCCATTTGATATTCCACAAGAGAAGACCATGTAAAAAAAATAAAACACCCACCCACCCTTTCCCACATCTCACCCCTCGAAATTAAAAAACTTTGCTTGTTGTCACAACTCTATCTTCCAAAATTATAGCCATCTCGTCCCATTTATGAGATGAATTGGCGGCGGGCAAATCTCAACTTGCGTCCGGTCTTTCCACCCTTAGCAGCGTTGGCACCGTTCGCAGCGTTCGCATTTCCGCCCTTTGCGTTGGCGTTGCCAGTTGCCTTTGCGGCGGCGGCGGCAGTTGCAGCAGCAGCTCCAGCGTTACCTGGAAAGAGAGTCAGTAAGATATACAGGCATTGACGAGGTGATGATAAACTTACCCTTTGCGTTCCCTTTAGCAGCATTGGTTGCCTTAGCAGCAGCAGCGGAAGTGCTCGACAAGTTGGGGTCCACGGCACCAGGTCCAGCGGCAACAGCGCTAGCGGCGGCGGCGGCAGCAGCTTGGCCGCCTGATCCGTTGTTGGAAGCAGCATTTGCGGTGTTTCCGTTACCAGAGACAGTGAACTTAGTGCAGTCATCAGAAGTACCACGCTGGGCGACTGGCATGAGAACAGGCTGGTGGTTGGATGAAGATGCCAAGGTGCATACACGGTAGTTACCAGCTGGGAGACCACCAGTGACAACAGCAGTAAGAACACCTTGGGCGTTCGCAGGGTCGTTGATACCCTTGAAGAAGGCAAATTGCGTAGGGTCCAAAGGCGTTGTCGGGTTCATGCTTTTTCCCATATCCTGAACTGTGACGTGGGTGTGGCCAACAACCTTTCCACCTTGCAGAGCTTGTGGCGCAGCGTAGTATGTAGCATCGGCGTTGGTAAAAGAACCGGTGACCATGTTGATCATTGCTACAGTGATGTTGAAAGTGGTATCTGACGCTATCGATTTTCCACCGGTTGGTGGGTTAAGAATGACCGAGGAGACCATTGCGGTCTTGGCTGGAATATCACCCATGGCTATTGTTCGTCAGTTTGAGTTCGCAGATCACCTAGGCCAAGCATATATACTTACGGATACCGTTACACGATCCAGTGAGGATTTGAAGACCGTTGGTCAAAGTCTTTCCAGCACAGTTGTTGATGAAGTTGTTTGTAGAAATGGCAGATTTTGCCTGTCCAACTTCGGCTGCTCCAATTTCCTGGCTTCCATCGACGAAAGAGCCACTCTGAATAGCATTGGCAGAGAGAGTCGTTCCAGTTGAACCAGAAGCGGCGTTATTTGCAGGTGATGGCTCGGGGTTGGCCTCAGCGTTGACCATGCTGCCAGCCATGAGCGCAATAGCGCTTGCGATCTTGAAGTACTGCATCTTAGATATCTTGGTTTGTTGGATCGAGCCGGCGAGGATAAGAGGTTGATTGAGGCAAACTAAACAAAGTCTTGCGGCAGTCGAATTGAAAGAGTGTAAACCGTCGAGGTGTGAGGTAGGTTAATTAGATGCACGGTCAACGTGATCCTGGCTTGGCTGGCAAGATGAAGATTAAAAAAAAGAGGGAATGTGAAAGAGAGGAGCCCGCCGAGAAATATGAAGACACAGAGATTGAAAGATGCTTCAGATGGTGAGTGGAGAGAGAAGGGAAGGAAAGGCTGCGGCATTGTACTTATTTAATATCTTGGCAACGGGTCCATTGATCTGGGTAGCACGGACCAGACCAAGACAGACACTTACGAACAGTACTCTCGGTGCAATCCTGCACATATTGGCACTGGTGATCCCGTTGTCGCATTGAGTCCATGAAACTGGAGGTGAGGTTGATATTGTCGCAGTCGGGGGCCAACTGCCATCCCAACCAGGGCTGACAAGCGATCAAGCGGATTCAGAATATCGGACCAAGCGCAGGGACGAGAAGCAGAGAGAGACACATCCTGGTGGCGGTAAAGCTTATCTGAAGTCATGACCAGACGGAAGCGAGTACAGATGGACTACAGATGATGGCTGAGAGGCGGCGAGTCGGCGAGGGGAGAGGATGATGGTGGAGTTAGAGTGTGTGAGGGAGGCTTAAGCGGAAACTGTAGGTGTCTGGAAGCAACGGGTCAGTCCAAACGCGACCCTTGCGCCGGCCTGGGGGGAGAAATATGGTTAACAGGGACCAGGGAATGCAGGATATTGAATCTGTACGTTAAACAGGTAGTAGGATTGCAAACATTAAGATAAGCATTTTAGAATTATTTGAATTTGGTTTAGGGCTGGGCATCGTGACAGGTTGATGGACAGAATGTTAGCCACTAAGAGTGCTTGCTAGCTGTACTGCGGCTTAGTATGAAAAATGAAAATGTTGAAGAATCGTACGAGTGGCGCTCGACAACAATAATAACAACAACAATAATAATAATAATAAACCCAGACTCGGAGCGTGGCAACCGAAGCAAGCGACTCCGTGCAGAAGCTGGTTGTGCCAATAAACATTTTGACATTGAGCCTCTGAGAGCCGCTGACAGCCTACCGCTCGCTTACCCTCCTCCTCTCAGTCAAGCTTCTTTGGAATCCTCGTCCAACTCCACTACAACTCCACCCCAAGGCTCGAGTTCAAACAGTATCAGCTCCACCCCATCCACAACCTAATCTTCGGATGAATGTGTGGTCCACCGTAATATTGTTTGGCAGAGGAGGATGAAAAAGCTTTTGTTTTCAGATCGAGTCATATTGCCTATGGAATCAACGCTCAACTATCATCTAACAGTGACAGCGGCTGATCCATAAATCTGATTGTGTGCAATGTGCTTATGCCACCAATCGCTTCCCTTCGCTTTCCATTCAGATCAGGGACTGCTTCCTTCAGATACTCTCCAGAAAATTCAAATAAAGCCAGGTCGGCTTATGCGCTTTCCAGCCGATCAAACCGTATACATTACGCTTATTTACAGGGCATCCGAACTAATAATATGCAGGGCTGGAAGAGTTGTGTCCGTGACCAACTAACTACCCTACCTACCCTCCTGACTAGGTAAGATTCCATACCGGAGTATCTACGTGCTTATTGGTGGTCAAGGCCATTTTTTTTTTCTTTCTTTCTGATACTTCCATTTCCAAGTGGGCCAGCAGAAATGCTAAGCTTTCTAACCCTGTCTCTTCCTGGTCGTAGGGGTCCTGACGAGTCTCGGTACGAGACACTTTGTCAAGTGTTACTACTGACAGACGAGGAAACGGCTGCAGCTCTGTCTCGTACCGAATCACCGTCGTCGCGCAAGAGCGAGAGGGTGGGTCACGAGAATTGTGAAAAGCACCGGTAACTTCTTACCCGCCTCAACTTACCTCTCAGATGCCTGCGTCGTAGACCATATTGACACCTGCCATCCGGTATCTTTTGGGAGTGTCGTTTCAAGACGTCGTTACAGATTCTGACGGAATTCCATGGCTGTACAAGGGACGTACCCCTTCAGGCATAGATCATTGCTGGGTTCCGAAGTTAACTCTACTTCAGTCAAGCTTGTTTGAAAAGCTTGGCATGAATTTCAGATGGCACATTATGACAGAAGCTGTATCCAACGAGTCAACGTGGACCCAAACGTGATTACATTTTTGACAGATGGCAGGCCCATATGTTCATAGCCAAGCCGTATCAAACTGCTTCTTGGTCTTTTAAGCCTTTGTCGCGACACTTCCATCCTTTGAAAAACAGAACACAAGCATTCCGATCACGAGACACATCATCTCTTGACCCATCTCTTGACCATTTCTTGACCATCTCTTGGAGTCTTGGACCGACTTGTTCCTTTTCCCCACGCGAACTCCCAAGAGCTGGCTATGATACGCATATCTTGGTGTTTGCTCTCAAGAACTTGGCTGTTGATCAAAGATCGATGGTAATCCTCCGACCATGAAATATTCTTGCCAGGTCTTGGAATTATCTTGGGGTTTGAGGCCAAGAGCATTGGTAACCATTTTGTGTAATGCGTGCTTTCACTGCTCGTGCACCCAGCTTCTCACATATAAGCGGTCATGCCAACTTTGACTTTCCTACGAAACTGATGATGCCAAATGAAAAGCATCTGCCATCTTCACCGGCTATGGTCGATGTGGTCGATGTGGTCGCGCGATATGGACATTTCCCCAGATTTTCACATTCGTTGCATGGTGGAGCATCGCCTGTGGCGTATGAGCCCATTCACAGCTAGAATCGTACAATGACCAGATTTCAAAACTCGTACGATATACGAGTATATCTACGCGATGTTTCCCTCCGCTCTCTTCTTTCATGACGATGGGAATACAAGATGAGAAGAGGACACACGACAATCCATACGACAGAAAACCCTAAACGCCAAAAATCAACAAAGAGCGCATACATCGTCTCGTTCAAAATTTATTCGGGCTACAAACAGTTCTCGTACTGGGTCCGGATTCATAAGATTAAGCTGAGTTTGCCAACACTACCTCAGTCCAGTGAATGAATACTTGCACTACGCTTAAGATCTTGGGAATGGCGGCGGAGGATAGCATTGTGCAATGGAGGTTGTGCGTCGGACCCAGTCAAGGATACGAAATCATTGTAAGATCTCGACTTAGTGTAGTGATGGGGTCGATGTGGCGCCTTTGGTTTCTCCTCAACAGACATCTCAGCTATGCGCCTTTCAAGGACATAGTCGTAGAAATTTGGGCAGATTGGACGGAAGCTAGCCGCCGCGAGAGCCGTGATCCCGAGCCCAGGTTCGAGTATAGCGCTTTCCAATGATTAGCTGCACCATTTCCAAGGAGACAAATGGGTGTCTATACCTCACTGCAACATAGACACAGTCAAAGAACACATCCTCCGATTCCAGAACAATCTTAGTGGTGGGAATTCGGAGCAAAGCAGCAATTCCAGCACTAACAACATGGTAAGTCTACATTCAACCTTCTAATCGTGTGAGGACTCACAAGAAACCCATCGCCATGAGTATCCTCGCACTCAATCTTGTCCTCCGATTGAAGTCGTCATCCCACAGGAGCCAAATGGGCAAGAAAGCAAGCACCCAGTCGGTTACAGCACCAGCGCCAGCAGCCACAAAAGCTACATTAGCCACCGACTCGGGGTCCATACAGCTGCCATTAGCACCCAGCCAGCCAGTCCAGAAATATTGCACAGGTTGGCATTGGAAAAGGACCACGAAAAAGAAAGTCAGGTTCACAGCCGACGTGACGTTGATTGAAGTCAGGATAATTCGGCGTTGAGCGTTTGTCTTAGCCGCCTGCCGCAAGTAAATCGCAGCTGTGTTGCGGAGGAGCGTTACGGTCAGGATGGAGAACAGCTCGCCGAAGAACCAGTACTTGAGAGAATTCGCAAGATCATCAGCGTTCTCAACCTCATTTGGTAAACTCCCAATACCAAAGTCCACACTTCGAAGTCCGGAATATATGTACACCGAATAGCTCAACTTGCAGCAGTTAGTTCGAGGATAGAAAACCAAGGTGACTAAGCCCTGAACAGATGACTTGCAAGGGGATCCATACCAAAGTAGCGACCAAGAAAATATCATCTGCAAAGACCGTCCTTGTCAATCGGCATCGCACATACAAACGAATAGAAACCAAGGTCCATGTGAGCAGGAAGAACAACGAGAACAGAAATGACAAGGCCTGTGCGCGGGATTCCAGTAGTCGTGGAAAGCGATAATCAGAAAGAGACAGGTCAAAATTGATGAAGAACAGCGAATGGTGTAACATGGTGTCGTCGAGGGAGCGACGCTTGTGCAGGATTTGGGCGAGAGGACTGCCTTGAGTATCGTAGTACAAGCGCAGGCGTCCTTTGCAAGAAAGTTTAAAAACAGGAGGAAAATGAAAGATTGGCTGGATACTTGACCATACTGATAAAGGGCAGAGGATTTATGAAATATGCCGCTGTTGCTGCAGACTCCCTTCATGCCAACACGCGGCTCGAGGAATGAGTACAGAGCAATCATGGCAATGCAGGGCTGAACTGAATCATTTCATTTTCGTTTTCCGCACAGAAGAGGCTGGACGACGGTGTTTTTCTGCATGCCCATTGCCCTAACCCTCCTCCTCTCCCCGCCTTCCCCCCAATGACTTTCCCCATCAGCAGGCTCGTGCAGCAGTTCTTCGCAAACTCGCAACAAAAAAAAAGATGAGATGAAGATGAAGAGGAAGGTGAACCACCACACGCATCAAAGCATGGAGTTGCGAATGGAAAGGGAAAGAAAATGAGCACGTGGCATCATCATGACCATCCGTCGCGCTAATAATTAACTTTTCGGCGACTTCTGTGCAACCTTTTTTCCGTTGAGACCATATTATTTGAGGGGCCCCATAGCCCCCATTTTGCATTTTCTTACTCCGAATCTCACCTCATTTTTCTGTGCCTCTCTTCTCTGTAACTCCGAGGTACCTTACTTTCCGTATTCACCGACACCGACCTCTTCTCTGCTCTTCTAACACCTTCACCAGAACTGTCAAGATTATTCTCCTATCTATTTAACCCTTTCCCTCAGATCCTGTCTCTATACTTTAGCCCAACTCGAGTAACTCTTCTTCTCTTTGCTACCACCATCAGGCTGCAATACTCGTCGACTCTACCTACCTACCTCCCTACCTACCTACAGTACATTACATTACAGTACCGTACAGTACAGTGCAGTACAGTACTCCGTACCTCCTCACTCACCGCAACTCATAGCGAAAGCCCCATGTAAGCCCCTCCAAATTCCTTCCATGCCTCCCTCATACCTTAACTTCCTTACCTTACCCTTACATACCATTCACCAGAGCACGACACTCATCGTCAAATTTTAGTTATTCAGAGACAGCATGTCTTCTCCTCAAGAACGTACCGTCAAGCGGCAAAGTAAGCACAGGCAATAATCCATTGTTCTCGTTATTCCATCCAAATGCCTCGTTTTGCACAATCGCCATTCTTTGTGCGGAACGTAGAGTAAAAGTCTGACAAAGACAAATCTCCCGCTAACCACCACATCACACAACGACATATCATCCTCCCCCTCCCCCTCAATTCAACATTACAACCTTGATTAACGTGCCTCGCGAATTCAACTTCAATTGCACGAGTACTAATGTCTTCGTCTCAAGGAACCCAATCACTGCCTCCACCCATGCTCCCGCAATTGGTCGCGGAGCAGCATGTCCCAATTCCATCGACCGACAAAGATACCAAGAGGCTCATCGTAGTCTTGTCCAATGCCAGTCTTGAGACCTACAAAGCCTCGCATGGCGGTGGCAGAGGCCCAGGAGCACAGCGAGACGAAAAATACTCGCTCCTCAATAGCGACGAGCACATTGGTATCATGCGCAAGATGAATCGCGATATCAGCGACGCGAGACCAGATATCACTCACCAGGTCCGACCCCAAATATCTATACGTGAACCGCTACCACGGTAACTAATTCGCTTCTGCAGTGTCTCCTCACCCTTCTCGACTCTCCTATCAACAAAGCTGGCAAGCTACAGATATACATTCACACCGCCAAAGGCGTCCTTATTGAAGTCAGCCCCACCGTTCGAATTCCACGTACCTTCAAGCGCTTTGCGGGTCTCATGGTCCAGCTTTTACACCGCCTTTCAATTCGATCCACAAACTCGCAGGAAAAGCTACTCAAAGTTATCGCCAACCCCATTTCCGACCATTTGCCACCCAATTGCCGCAAGATCACCCTGAGTTTCGATGCCCCGATGGTCAGGGTCAGAGAATACGTGGAGGCGTTGGATGAGAATGAGAGCATCTGCGTGTTTGTGGGAGCCATGGCGAAGGGTTCGGATAACTTTGCAGATGCATTCGTTGACGACAAGATCTCCATCAGCAACTTCTCTCTGTCTGCAAGTGTCGCTTGCAGCAAATTCTGCCATGCGGCCGAGGATGTATGGAATATCATCTAGATAACACGAGATCGAGCGAACGAGTGGTGTCGCGGTGGATCATCTCGACGCCAACGAAATGCGACTTGGATAGGTACGGGGTGGACACATTCGGAGATTCAGGTCGATCTCAAAGGTGAAAGCGGGACCCCAAGTAGAAGCAACGATCATAACATCGTTTGCCGATGCTCGTGGTCGCCGGGCTTGGGTGTCTGTGTGCTCTGTCTCTGTTTTTACAACCAAAACATCAGGCGTTCAACATCAGATCCAAGACGCTTTAGTCGTCTTTGTGGACCACTTCAACTTGGTCCACATCTCTTTTTGTCAGTCTACCCACAAGTCAAGTGGCTTTTTGGTACGATAAGCGTCGCAATAGTTGGCTGTTGTCTCTTTCCACGAATCAACTTGGCCGGTTCATTAGGCTTAGGAAGCGGTCTGCGCTGCCGTGCAGCCCAGCTAGAATGATGAGGCTGACGAGTAATTATTTGGCGATATGCATTCCATCCATTTGAGTCATCAAGAAGAGTGGGAGGAACATCAATCAATCAAAAAAATACATTGATAGCGCGCCCAAGTTTCTTACGCAGAGGTCTATGGTATGGGAAGGTGAAGATACTGCACTGAGATGCGCACTTGTCACACGTTATACATAATAGTGAGCCAAATCTATGGTGAGATGTCAGATCTCGTGACATAATTGGGCTCGTGACAACGCCTTGACTTGACAGATCAAAAAGAGCGCGCAATCCGCCATAAAGGTTCGTTCCCATATCCATTTCTATTTGACATGCTGGTGATGCACGTCTTTCGCAGAAACCAATGGCTATTGCAAGGCGATCATTCCACCGAGAGTTCCATCCGTTCCATGGCCTGCATAATGCATCCCGGACAAAGCCTGAACGGTTGCCGGGAGATCAACCGGCTATCCTATTTGTTGGTGGGTCGTTGTAGCCTCTTCAACGTGGCACGCATAGCTTATTAGGGTGCTGCGGACGGTCCAAAGCGTACTTTTAGGTGTGGTGCCTCGTTGTGCCTGAACCCCGAATAAGGAGAAAGGGGAGTTCGTTATTGGATGTAAGTGGTTGGAATACTTCACAACTGGACTGTGGGGTTTAAGAAAGGCCCTCTGTCAAGGTTCTCATGTCGCCTGCGTGGTATTCCGTGGTGGAAGACAGAACACCACATGCGTGCGTGCCGGTTTCGCCTCGTGTCATCAGCATCTGCATACCCAAGGAAAAAAACGATGCTGATTTCTCATTTGCTTTCTGTCCCTTCAAATACTGAGGGGTGTCTTAGGTTTCTCTCCCGTCTTACTGCTTTTCCTGTTCATTGCATTGCATATCAAGCATTCTCCTGCCGATCTTTAAACTTTTCCATCACCGTTGCACTTGTTCTTCATAGCGTCCCACAAAGCACTTCAGAACCTCATTACCTAGGTATTCTGAACCTCTATTGACTCTCAATTGAGGCTTAAATATCAGGTTCATGTTCTCTTCAGACTTCCGTATATCTGAATTCCTTCAAGCAGCTGTCAAGCCATCAGAGCCCAAAATGCCAAGTCAGGTCGCATCACACGTTTCTCACCGCCCTCCAACTGTCATCGAGACAGCCGCGACCGAAAAGGAAGCAAGACGGGTCCTCGAGTGGCAACATGAAGTAGCAAAGAGCGTTTCTTCCCACAATGACTCGGAGGATGGGTCGGAAACCGGGTCTCAGTACTCAACCAGTACATATCGAACTCAAGCACGTGAAGCAAACCCACCAGCCAGATCTCATGCCGTTTCTTATGTTCCTTCCCAAGCTCCCTCGCAAAGAGAAAGCAGGGCACCACCTCGTCGCCATGCTTCCTATCCCGAACCCTCAGAAGCTCCTACCCAACCAATGCGTCTAGTACGTCGAGTCACAGAAACAACTCACTCGTTTGAACCCACCCGTGAGGAAACCGGGATGAGTCGCAAAGCCATTATTGGTACTTTACTCGGTGCCGCTGCCGGTGCGGCTGTGGCATACGCTATGGTGCGGTCCGAAGAACCCGAGTCGATGGAGAACGCCCCGAATCCACACCTTGCATATGGAACTAGTTACGAGCCGTATGGTGTCCATGCACCTTCGATACGGATTGTCGAAAGAGTTGAGATGGAGCCTGCTCAAGCTTATGTCTCGATGCGTGACCGCGAGCCGAGATATGTACCAGCCTACTCTGTTGCACGGGATTCCCGGCCACCACTTAGTGGCCGTAGTGACCTGCATCGAATTTCCGATGGGAGAGATGGCTCTGTCGCCTCATCCAGCTATTCCGGCTCTCAACGAACCAGGAGTCGCACCCGTAGCGATGCTGGCGAAAAACTAAGACCTCTGAGCATCCTTCCTCCACCAGCAGGAAGCCAAGCCGGAACACATGTCTCCAAAGCTCCATCAGGTGCCGCAAAATCACATATCTCAACATCAACAATCAAGCCTGCAACAGCCGTCATGTACGGATCAGGCCCTGTTCCCACAGCACCCCCGTCAGCCACAGGCACCAAAGTCTCAACAACAAAATCAAAAGTTGCTGGATCCAGCCATCCCCACGAGACTAAAAGTCATATCACGACCACCACCATCAAAGTCCTACCCAACGCAGCAGAACGCCGTGAAGAGTGGGCTAAAACCAGCAGTAAAGTCTCTGATCGTAGTTCTAAGACAAATAAGACCGTGCGAGATGCTAGGGCTGTACCGGTTCCTAAGAGTGTGGTTAGTGGTTTTGGATACGAGGAGACTGTTGCTCCTTGTGATAGTGTTAGTAATGTTGGGGGTAGGAGGGGTAGTAGAGGCGGCTGGTAGATTTTTTGAATTTGTTTCTGATATCGACAGTTTTCGAATGAAGGGATTACAGGACCTATTTACCTGTCTCTTCCTTCTTTATTGAACTTGCTGTTCTTGTTTTTTGGGAGGGTGGAGGTGGGGTGGGGGTTCTGTTCTCATATTTGTCAGTTATGAGTGTACGGCATGGTATGGACAGGGTTTTGGTATGGGATGGTATGACTTGGTAACGAGAAATGAATGGGAGGTTTAATCGTTGTTCTCTTTTTCTTTTTGATATTATCATTGGCTTTTTTTTTGGTTGTTGGATGTTGGTGGTTCAGGTTGGTGGTTTGGGTTTGTGGGTTGTTAGAGAGTAGATGAGATGAGATTTCTATATGTTTAGCGTATATGCAAGAGTTTTGTGATAGAAATTAAGTGTTTTTTTTTCTGCATGGGCATATAGCTACTTATAAGCTTTAAACCAAATACTTTAAATTAAATTATTTGTCTAGATAAGTAAGTTAATAGGTAGGTAGCTGTTTAAAATAAAAT
>JAJONI010001188.1:0-13936 GCA_022190145.1 Pezicula rhizophila
ATATATTTTGTTAAGCCTTGTCTGTCTTTGTAGAAGTATAGTCAAGGTGAAAATGCCCTGAATTCCGGATTGCAATATATCAGATAAGAGATACTTAATAGTAAATGAAATATGAATCAAAAGACAGCATCTATAGTGAAAGTCTCTCTACACACCACTGTATGTCATGTAATGGTGGCATCTGAAAAATATCCTCCCTCTGGAACAACTTTGTTTCACCCACGAAATAGTTATCTCCCAATGCAAAAACAGCTGTATTTACGCTTTGACCGTTTCCTACGGTTCCATTATTCCTACACATAACCAATGAAGATATTTACAGGGCTGAAATGTATGTTGCTCGCAGAGAGCACTCTGGCAGTTATATTAGCCCGGCACTTGTGTGTGTTGCGTTTGTACCTCCATGCTGGCGTGGGGAATATTTGATAACTGTTAGTGTTGGCTTCAGACGGGGGAATCTGGGAGCTTAGAAGCTGGCTTGGAAGGCTCTGGTGGAACCGGCAGAGTACTTGTGAATTGCTTGGAAGAAGAGGTGGGCAGCTGGCTGATAATGGGCGTGGGGGGCCATACACTCTTGAGGGCTACCTTGAAGAATGACTGCGCAACTATGTCCACTCAAGGCTTAACAGGAGGTTGTACAGCAGGATCTGGTGGAACAGTCAGAGCCAATAGGGCTGGTAGTGCTGGAGGAGTTGCTCTAAACGAGTTGGAGACAGTATGTTCATCTCGAACCGCAAATACAGAAGCTCCTCGCTTAATTTGTTTACAGCAACAAAGACTTAGCATGCAAAATGAACCATTAGAACCACCAAAAAGATAATACAATGAATAAATCCAACCCCCCAAAAGCATTTAAAATATTAGAACAAAATACCGAAGAGGAGGTTTTACTCTATCTCACCGTGAAACACCTCGTAAGAGGAAATAAGCGGTCATCATGTGCACCGAAAATCAACTAACATTGTTAGTTTGGTTTTTCGGACACCTCGAATGTGGGATTATCGTTAAAGTGCGCTCTGCATCCCATGGCTCCCGGACGCGTTCATGTTGTGAAACCAAAATTCTGTTTTTTGATATCCAAGTACCCTTTAGCGTGGCCTCACTTAAGGGGCAAACCTACTTTCTCTACTGCATCTTCACTAGAAACTGAGATATGCTCCACGGAATGTTCTCCTTGCCCCTCCATGTGACTGTATTTAAGAAGATAATAGTTACGTGAGGTGGTAGTAGCCTGCTTGAATTGGCCAACTTACTTGAATTGAGTAACTTGCCTATTCAACTTAACTCAGCTAGAGTAACACACTCGATTCCGTTATTTGATTTAGTGTCTGTTTCTTCGAATTGGAATATGATGAGACCCTCAGTCTTTCAGTACTTCATTCAGTTGATAGGAACTCCAGCAACAGTGTATTCCTCGTAAAAGACAGACATAGACTTGCTACCTCCGACACGTGAATGGGTGATCTCCTGGGCTTGGTATTTGGATATTTTGGAACTTCCCATGTCGGCGGCTATAAGTTTCAAATATTGACTTGAGAATGTGGTTTATTTGAAGACGCTGGAATTGATGTATGTTAGAGAGAATCGAGAGAATCGAGTAGAGGCTATGAGGGTAGCGCTTGTTCACATGGGACCAACTTGCGTTGTAGACGATGAGCGCAACACAAACAGAACGACCTGTAAGAGGTTTAATTTCTTAGTGCCCATTCTGTAAGAAGAGGTATAAGTCCCGCTGAAACAGCACAATTGGGAAGATTAGCGCGGGTTGTGATGCGAACAAAAGATTGTAAACAACCCCATCGACATTGCCCCGTGTACAGCATCCAGAATAGTAATTATATCTCTGGGGTATCACCACCTACCCACCAAACTCCAACGACATTCACTTCACCCAATACTCCACACCCCTTCGATCCATAGCCAGCCCGGCTGGAAGTAAACAGTTCAAACAACGCTCCTCACATTCCCAGTCTCAACCTCATAAATCCAGCCACTTATAATAACATTCTCAGGAATTAACTTGCTCCCCTTAAGAAATTCCACATCACTCTTCACAGCATCTTCCAACACCGGAAAGGTTTGAAAGTCTTCCTCAAAACTCTTCAACTCTTTGACTCCTTCCTCTCCTAGATTTTGTTTGACCAGACCAATTGCAGTCGCGTTGTCGAATGTGAGCATTCCACAACCTGTGTGCTTTATCAAGATAATCTCTGTGGTTCCCAGCAATTGCTCAGAGATTACTAAACTTCTCAAAGCATCCCTGCCGTTACCTCCGGCATTGCGAATTACGTGGGCATCTCCAAGATCGATTCCGTACGCCGCTGCTGGATCGATTCTTGCATCCATGCATGTTACTGTCATTTTGTGAGCCTTGGACGGATCCTACGGAAGAATTGAACCTACCGACTGCGTATTTCTTAGCTGGTGGGAGGGCTAGATGGCCCTTGGTGAAGTTTGCCGAGTATTTCGCATTGGAAGACACAAGGTTTTCTTGGATTGGGGTCTTCGGGGCCATCTTGTTTGTGATTTGATTGGTGTTGTATACGTGCAGCGAGTTGTTCTTGGCTGGGTATATGCGATTCTTAGGATTGTAGGAGCTGGTAATCAGTATGGAGCACAGGAGGGAGGGGGATAGTTATATCAGCGCTGTCATATAGGACGTGCAGCTTGTACCTAAAGAGAAAGAGGGGCAGGTCTTAGGGAACTGTAGATCCAAACTCAGTTCGACGCCGACTGCTGAATTACGTGATTGTAGCTCCAGTGAAGATCAGGCTAGCCTTCCACACGGTACAAGATAGGCTATGGCACCATTTTGGGCGCACTTGTTAAATAGTTTATTGGGCAATTGATCGACTGAAATCGGCACTTTGGGTGGTCTATGTAGGCATGTTATGTTGTGAGCACAGTTAGTGTAGGACACGACAAAAGACCTGGACATGGTTGACATTTTTTACTGCCCTCCCCCTCCCCCTCCCCCTTGATTAAACCGAGAACTCCAATGCGCCATAGCTCCTGTCGTCTACCTTACAAGTAGGTTGCCTCCTTATACAAATGCTTCCTGATAATTCCTATCCCAGAGCCCATCTTTGAGAGAGTATATACGACCTGTTTGTTATTCCGGCCGCTTGAAAGGATGTGCCTCTGTGGACAGAACCCACTTGTCTAAGTTAACCAAGTTTTGATCGCTGAACATTAAATAATAGTATTTCAGAGTCTCTGCCATAAAAAAGGACGGCTGTTCGTCAGCCTGGAGGGGAGGTACTCGGGTAACTTTTTAGTGTTAGCAATGCTTGAGATAGGACGAAACAGAACTGGCTTACCGTCACTGAGAGCTGTATTTCCAAACTCAGCGTGGGTGTATAAATCGACCAGTTCAAACATCTTCCACGCGTCGTCTCGTAGACTCTCGTCTCCCGTTATGCGGTACATGATGAACATAGATTCGATCGCTTCAGGCCTGGTGGACATTGTTAATACTCCTACGATTAATAATGGTGGCTTGTAACTTACCGGAGTATATAACGGCGATCTGTCATATCAGAGACTCCAGGATGTAGTCTCAACTCTTCAATCTTCTTCTCCTTGACCTTTGATGAGTCTTTCGGGCTAAAAGTCTCGTGCCAGCCCGCAATGGCCTCGTGCCATTTTCTTTCGTCCCATTCACAATCCAAGGTCGTGCATGGCACTACATGGAACTTCTCTGGCATGATTCCAGCTGGCATAGATTGGTGTGCCCACTAGAACATATGAGTTTTATGATTTTTTTTCAAAGACTACTAAGAGTCAGACTTACAAGGCAGCCATCTACTAGTTTCCTAGCAACCAACAAGTCGTCTGGTCTGTTAAAAATCTTCGATCCAATGCCCACCATACCGCCAACGTAACACGAAAGATGCTGACCCTGAGGATTGAGTTCAATATCGTCCTCCGAGTTCACTCGTGCATTTCCGGAAATAAGAATATCGACTTTCTCCTTGGTCATTGGACGGAAGAATAAGTACTTCTTGGCCTACAGTCAGAAACTCAGAGTAAGTTTTTGTTCTAAATATATCAGGAATAGCTCAAACATGATTTAGAGCAACAGCAGCTAATAATGAGTTACTCGAATCAAGTGAGTTACTTAAGTCAAGTGAGTTGCTCGACCTTGAGTTAGGATCAGTGAGTACAGGAGTAAGTTTTGTCACACCGCCTTATTTCTGCAAGGCAAAAATACTGTTACAGAGCGGCTATAGTGTACTTCTGAGAAGGCAGTGTAACAAAACCAACCCTGGCACCTCCGCAGAGGGATCGAAAGGGCAAATGCTTCTCTACGAAATCGAGTACTTACCGTGTCAATAGCATCTTGATACATCGTTTTGTACTGGTCCATCAGGCCCCCTAATAAGAGATACTCCTAAAAAAAAGAATTAGCATTCATATTCCAATCAAAGGAGAGAAGCTCAAACCTTCGGAAGGTATTCGTAAAATGAATCGGACATAGTTCCCAACGTAAAACCACTATCTTCTTTGAAATCCGTCGTCTGGGCGTTAACCACATATGGCCACATGCCGGGTAATCTGGTTGTTGCTTGTTGCTCTTCGAAGAGATCGGTGATGCGCTGAATGGCATCGTAGAATTTAGGATCTCCGGTCAATTGTGTGAGTCTTGTAAATTCAAGAGAAAAAGAGCCGATTTCAGAGATCATGACACCGAACGGGGCTTCTTGTGGTTGCCCAGCCTGCGCCCTATAGATGTTGTTAGTAGCAGTTCATCCTAGCAGACGTAAATGCGTACTCTCTCCACTGCCACTTCGCAATTGGCATTCTATTCGGTGTATCAAATGCTGCATAGAGCATATCACCCAATTCCACAGCTTTGTCCAAAAGTATTGGGTACTTCCCATCGCAGAGGTCATGCGCAGCAAGGAGACCTCCTAGGTAGCGAATATTCGTCTCAAAAGTGTTGATTTCGTCCGTCTCAGACTTGGAAAAGTCGATATCCTGTAGAGCTTGCAAAGCGTCCAAGAACTCGTCTTTCATATCCATCAACCAAAGGGTATCGAGAGAATCGACCAAGGTCGCACCCCAGCCCCCGAAAGTTTGTTTGTAGTTGCCAGTCATCGGTGTAATCTCATCCTTCATCCAAGCCCACTTTCTATAGGCTTCCCATGACCAGGTGAATGCTTTCTTGACCGCAACTCGCCGTTTGTAGTTTCTCTCAGCGTGCGCCTCTGATTCGGGCTCGAAGTGGTGTTGAATACGAGGTATCTCAATAGCCAGGCCGGTTGGCAGCGGAATCATAGCTGATACAGGATAGTTCTCTGGCCGTGAGCTCCATTGAAACTTAGTGGTATCCGGTAGAGGCCTGACAAAGGGGTTTGGACCAATACCAATCGGAGCTGTTTTCGACGGCTTGAACGGTCTCGATGGCTCAAAGTCCAAATAATTATAAAAGTACAAGTAGGTGAGTAGCGCTATGATAGGAAGCACATAAAATGGTGAAAGTCTCTTGGTCAACATGATTATTCGGAGAGCTGAAAACTTTTGCACTTTGTTTGGTGCTTGACATGTTCAGATGAGAGATCGGGTTTGCTATATAGCTCTCAGAAACTCTCATGCAACCTGGTTAGTAGAAACATCATTGTTTCAGTGAGTGCCCGTGGTGCCCAGTCCGCAAATGACTTTCCACGTGATGTTTCACGCCTCCCGTCCTTTAACGCTGAACCTCTTGCGGGAAACTTGAAGGTCAAATGTTTTCTTTTTTGGGTAATCACATCGACCCTGTATAGTTTCTTCTTCTTCTTCAAATTCTCGTCAAATATGTAATGATGTACCGCTGGCTGGCTCTTGCTGGGTAAAGGCAAGCAAAGCAAAAAAGGTAAAAGCTTCCAAACTAAGCGAGGCGCCCAGCCGATGCCCAGAACCCCCTGCAGACAAATATTAATATCAGAGGAAGTCAAACACATGGTGTTCGACTGCCGTGCTGGGTCGCATAGTGGAACAGGGGCCAAAGAGAGTTAGTTCTTTGCTTCTTGCCTCTTCAATGCTACTTCTGGGCGTCGTCACGTATTACTCATCTAGGACTTCAAGTCAAGTTTTGCCTCCGTACACTTTACAAAGCAGCAGCTGTACGGGGTATGGCTCGACTCTAATGATCGATCCTCTCTGTTCTATATTACGTCAGTTATTTTGTTATATCAGTATGGAAGTATTTACTACAAGACCACGCGCCTCGCTTCAACAAAACGAAGCAGCATCTCAGTAATGGAGTTTTTTAAGAGATCATTCTGAATAGCTCCCAATCATCTGGACAAGTTAGTCAACCGCACTTGTGGTTGACTAAAGAACGTTGCAACTTGTCTGTTCTCCCAAGTTGTAGATTTAAGTACCTGGTACCGTAAGGTATGCGGAGGTAGTGAAAATAAGGCCAGTTTAGCGGTTTAGCCCCATCGTCGGGCACTCTGCACTTTAGCTTTAGCCGGATGCTGAATAATAACCTGCAGCCTGATTTACCCTACGAGCGAGCGAGCCGAACAGTAGTACTGTAGTAAACCATCGGTCTGAGTTCATACCTACCTAGCTCCATCCTGAACTCATCCCCTAAAAAATAATGAGCGCAGTCCCCCTCGAATGCTCGCCACCAGTCGTCGATACTGAGCCCCAAATACTCGACGAGAATGAGACAGCGGAATTAATTGAGAGCATCAAGGAAGCCCAGTACTTTGACGCGAGCAGCATGGCCCCGCTATCAGCAACCTCGGTGGTTTGTTGTTACCCATGCGTACCATGTCACTTGGCGAGGCAGACAAGGCTGACGAAGTAACAAAGGCAGCAATTGCTCGACTGCGCGCTTTTAAACCACCGCCATTTTCCTTATGGAGCCGACTTCCCGTGAGCAGGAGAGCTGCCGTGTTGATTTTATTATTTGCGGATCGTAGGGGTGATTTGAGGGTGGTTGTACGTACTCGGTTTCTCTCACTCATTGAATTCCCCCCCGGATATCTGGAATGAGTGGACTAACTCTTTTTTGGACTGTAATATAGGTTACTATGCGTGCGACCACCCTCAGAAACTTCTCAGGTAAACCTTCTGTCTGAGATTGATAACCTGGACTTTTATATTGAGAGCATTTTAGGACAAGCTGCATTTCCGGGTGGCAAGGCCGACAGCACTGAGGAAACACCCTTCGAGATAGCCCGAAGGGAGGCCATGGAAGAGATAGGGCTTCCTATCGATAATAGGAAGCTTCCTTTCCCCTTTCGGATTGAGCATTTGTGCGAACTCCCTTATAGCCTGGCCAAAACAGAACTTGCAGTCCGACCATGCGTCGCTTTTCTACACTCAGACGACAGGAGCGGCGCAAAAAGTGCTAGTGTGGAAGAGAGTATGATCCCCCGACTAGACGCCAAAGAAGTTGCAGCCGTGTTCTCGGCACCATTTCATAACTTCCTGAAATCGGAAGACGAGGTTAGGGATGGAGATCAGGTGCCCGGAAAGAAGACGGACTGGTATAGTGGATCATGGAATGATTGGAATAACACAAGATGGCGTATGCATTCGTTTGAAGTACCTGTGACAAACCAAATCGTTGCAAAACCCAAGGTCCGGGAGAGTGGCCAGGCAGCACTTGCAGAAGAACTAGAAAAAGAGGAATTGACGAGGTACAGAGTTTGGGGAATGACTGCGCGCATTCTTGTTGATGCAGCACGGATAGCGTATGCTGAAGAGCCCGAATTCGAGGTACGCTTTGGGATATTGCCTTTGTTGCTTGCATATATACTAACTTGAACCGTAGTTCAACTCACATATTGGAGATGAGCAAATGATAGAAAACCTCGCTCAGATGGGCCGTCTAGGCCCAAAGACTCCTGGGGGTCGTGACTTAACGAAGACCGATTTAAAAAAGGTAGCGGAGAATTCAACCGCAGATCTGAAAGCTAAGAATGCGAAGATGTAAGCCGACTTTTGTCACAGGCGTAGAAGGTGGTTGCTGAGTAGGGTTACTCCTTAGTAGAGCCCGACCGGTTGAGCAATGTTAATGAGAGCCAATTATCTATAGAGGCGTACTTTACACGGGCCGTAGTAATTGCTTTATAAGAGATGACTTTTAGATCGGGATCTACTGATTTAAAGAGATGATTCGACAGTCTAGAAACTTCCTTTTCTGTTGATAAGAGCAAATATCATTATATACCAACTTGAATAACTCACTTAGTTTGAATAACTCAATTGTTTTTAGTATTAGATTGCATAGCTAAAAGTTTGGTTTGTTGGCAATATGTCTAAAGCAACCTGCAAGCCACCACAACCTCTGCCCAAAGCAAACACCTCAGGAGTAAATCCTTAACCTCCATCAACATCTCTCAATATCCAGCCCAAAAGCTTCAGAGTGCAAAAGGCCCCCACAATTCTTAAGCTTGAGCCTTGATCAAGCCACTTTGTCTCAAGGCATTCTCGACATCTGTCCACTTACACTTAAGGACCTCTACCCGTCCATCAGGGTGCCTCTTGAGACTATGTCTACGTTGCAGCTGCTTCAGGAGCTTATCACAGGCTTCCTTTAAGTGAATACCTTTAAGAAAGCTCGAAATCAAGTAAGGCTCTTTCTCCGCTGAGACAGTCTTCGCTATCGCTGCTGCTCGCGCAACATACTTCGGTAGGGTGGTCGTGCCTTGAGCTCGAATCTTCGGTAGTCGGTTAGCACTCCGTTGCGAAGGACTGGGGTCGACAGTCCTGGATGCATTCATCTCTGTAACTTCCTTGTCCACTTGGGCCTGGACTACTTTGGTGATTTTTGGAGTTGGAGTCAGAGAGCCTGGAGTAGTACCATTGATAGGCTCCAACTGAACATGGGCACTCGCTCGTGGTGTTACATGTCCTGGGATCTTAGTTGTGTTTGCTTCAGGCGCAAAATGTGCCCGAAGCCGTCTCGAATGCTCGATGGTGGCTTTCTCCGGAGGTTGTGTTGTCCCCTGTAATGAGACTCCCTCTCTGGCTTGGTTGACTGGTGCAAATCAGCATCCCATTGTGTATTGTGTAGGTACAGTGAAACAAACCATCAGCCCGGCCGCTTCCTCCAAGCCCGTCCAATTTCTCCTCCATTACAGCCATTTGCTTTGTGAATTCCTCGTGCAGATCCCTCGTTGAATTGATGCATGCTTCAAGGGTATTCCGAAATTCCCTATCTATCTGCTTGTCCACGATATGCTGTTCTTCATATTTCGCATGCTTGGAATTGGACGAAGCTACTTGCTCTTCAAGCATGCTGATCTTCCTCTTGAGATTTTCATCAACTGCTTCACGCGCCGCTAGTCTTCTCAATGCCTCCTCGTTGCTATCTAGAAGACGATACCTCCAAAGCTGGTTGAGGCCTGCTTCAGCTTCAGGATCAAGGGAATGGTTTTGTTTCATGTGTGCAATGTCCCTTGACATTCTGCTCTGTTCTACAATTGCGTTAATGTCAGCAGCTGCGGCCAATGGTATGGAGTGACCTTGAGATTTGACACAAGATATCATATCACTCACCCGTCATTTCAAGCACCTTCACTGGTAGCTGCGCTTCCACGCTCTCTTTTGCACGGTGAGGTGGTTGTATGTTGGAGGGTTGTAGCCCACCACTAACTTTGTTGGGGGCTTCATTCAACGTACTTTTATCATGGCAGGTTCACTTCAAGAAGACTACTTGTATTTGAAATTTCTGTTTTTTTTTGTCTCGATCTCTATCTAATCTGAAAGACACAAGAGCCTCTATCATCAAAATATCTACGTCCAAACAGCAGTATAATGCCATAACCGCTACTGAACGAGATCTGATGCTAAGAAACTTCTTCAAAGACCAAAGAACGATCCCTACGATCCCTAGATACAGAGAGAGGAAATTGAGAAGCATCACCCAACCTTCTAATGTTGGCAATGCGGATACCATATGAGTACGCAAGAAATCGAAAAGCCGCAAGCCCGTTTTGCAGCAACTTTTGTGCCACCAATTATCCATTTTTCCACGCGCGCCGGGCGAACCAGCCAAGGACTAATAATAAGCCACGCTCACTCACTAGATCCCGACACTGGTGCGTTCTGCTAACAGTTAAAATGCCGAGATTGTGAAATACCAAATTTGCAAAAAAAATGTGAAGCGCTTAAATGAGATCGGCAACGTTCATGGGCATCTCCTCGATTTGAGTGCTGTAGAACTGTTCAATTTCTCGCATCATGCGAACATCCTCGGCAGTGACGAAGTTGATCGCAACACCTTTTCGTCCAAAACGACCACCACGACCGATACGATGGATGTAGTTCTCACGGTTTGCTGGGAGATCGTAGTTGATAACAAGAGAGACTTGTTGGACATCAATACCACGGGCCAAAAGATCGGTGGCGATCAAGACACGGGAAGAACCTGAGCGGAACTCCTTCATGATCAAGTCACGCTGACCTTGGTCCATATCACCGTGCATGGCAGAGACAGTGAAATCGCGGGCAGTGAGTTTGTCAGTGAGCCAATCGACCTTCCTGCGGGTGTTGCAGAAGATGACAGCCTGGGTGATAGTAACGGTCTCATAGAGATCGGAAAGTGTGTCCAATTTCCAGTCTTCCTTCTCGACGGCGATGTAAAATTGCTTGATACCTTCGAGTGTAAGCTCTGCCTTCTTAACCAAGATACGGACAGGATCGCGCATGAACTTGGTGGTGACCTCAAGGACATCCTGTGGCATGGTAGCGGAGAGGAGGACAACTTGGGTAGACTGGGGAAGAAGCTGGAAGATATCGTAGATTTGTTCGGTGAAACCGCGCTGGAAAGAAAGTTAGAAGACAGGTAGGAAGTGGGTTCTGTCAAACTCACAGAAAGCATCTCATCGGCCTCATCGAGAACGAACATCTTCATTGAATCGGTCTTCAAGAATCGGCGCTGAATCATGTCCTGAACACGACCTGGGGTACCCACAACAACCTGGGGACCCTCCTGAAGGGCCTTCATGTCGTCGCGAACGCTGGTACCACCAATGCATGCGTGGCACTCAACGTTCATGAAGTCACCAATGGCGACAACAACCTTCTGGATTTGCTGGGCCAATTCACGGGTGGGAGCAAGAATCAAGGCCTGGCATTGCTTGATGTTTGGGTCCAGCTTCTGAAGGACGGAGATGGAGAAAGTAGCGGTCTTTCCGGTACCTGACTGAGCCTGCGCGATGACATCGTGACCTGAGATTGAATGAGCTGGTGCTATTATTCTTGAAGTTTCTGATGTAGAAATTTACCTTTGATGACTGGCATGATAGCGCGCTGCTGGATAGCAGACGGGCGCTCGAAACCGTAGGCGTAGACACCTGTATTCTGGGTTAACCCTAGCACAGCGCAGATCCCAACATTGGAAACTCACCTCGGAGAAGCTCTGGCTTCAAGTTCATTGTATCGAAAGAATCGACAGTCTCGTCATAGTTGGACTCGATTTGACCTGCAAGAATACTCATCAGTTATCTGTTTGAACTCTTCCGACGAGCGCGCACAGCGGTGTGCGTGTGGCATCGCTGGAGGATTGAGGATGATGAACTTACCCTCTGGGATCTCCTCGAGACCCTTGTCTGCTGAAGCCATGATCGCGGTTTTGGTTGATGGGAATATCTAGATCACAAGCTGCGCCTGAGACCTAGAAATCGCAAAGATTGAGTGGTGGAGGTGGGGGGAAGTGGCGCAGAGATCTCAGAGAGAGAGACTGCGACGGGAAGTTCTGTTGTGCTGTAAAGACTAGATTCCAAACTCCCGAGAACGAGAGTAGTATCTAGTAGGTTGAGTTTGTGTAAGTTTGATTGATTGTGATGTGAATAGTTTGAAGTTGGGAGGAAGATGTTCTCAGGTTGAAAGAAATTTTGGAGGCCAGCGCGGATTTCTTCGCTTCCCTAGCGCAAAGCCAGACAAGCCAGACCAGGTATGAAACGTACTGGTCGACTTAAGTTCAGGTGAAATTCACCAATAAACCACTGGAAGAGTCAGAGTGAATTACTAAATTCGGACAATTTAAGTTAGTTTTCTTCTTCTTCTTTTTTTCTTTCTCTCTTTTCTTTCTTTCCTTCTCTCTATTTGCCTCTGTTCTAATTTTGATTATTTATTATCTACCTATGCCATGGAGAATTTTCGGTGGTGCTGGCCTCTGCTGCACGGTGCACTACATAGTGTCCTATGAAAAGCTATCATCCCACCACCACCGCTTAGTGGCGAACTGGTCCCCTTCTTTTTTTCCTTTGGCGAGGCTTGCCTTGCCCTGGCCACAAAATTTCTCATTCAGCCTTACCTCATTATTATTATTACCCAGTTGAGTCCAACTACGAATCTGTCCGCCAGGGAAAAATAATAAAAAAAAAAAAATAAAAAAAAATATGAAGTCTACGGGTACTCTAGCTGAAGCCGGCGGCGCAGCACCTTTGGAATTTCAGTCTGGTGCTGGTGGCATTGACTCACTGGTTCTGGAGGAGTCAGAGCCAGAGTCAGCCCATTTCATACCACTCCATCCATTGGGAGTCAAGCCATCTGGGAATTCTTACACAGCTGTGAGCAATGCTCGTCATGTCACTGGCATTTTCCAACTCTTCCCAGACGAGATTCTCGCTATCTTCTTAGAGTATCTTGAGTCCAGCCTTTTGCTACAGCTTGGCGCTACTTGCAAGTCTCTTTATGCTTTCTGCAGGTCAGATGATCTGTGGAAGACTCTATTCATCAAGTAGGTGGATATATCCCCTTTTGTTCTAGCCCGAGAGGAGATTACTATGTTGAGAGCAGGACACTGCCTTCTATTGTGGAAATATGGGATTTGACAGTGCTCTATATTTGGTCTTGTGTTTGAAATTCATCGGGATAAGCCTATGTATTGGAGACTTATGGGAATGCCTAATCTACTCGTCTTGCTCGTTAGTATCTAATTTCATGTTACTGACGTAGATTTCAGGTCCCCTCAGTCAATTTCTGGTTCGTTCAAATGGCGAGGCACCTGGCGCTCAACATTTCTTGGTTTGGAAGCAAACCAGGTAGCTAAAGTCAATTGTGACACTGTCTTCTCAGATGTATTGTATAGGCCGTTCTTATGTGCACACACGTCATTGACGCCCTACACCACCAATATACCAAAGGCCAATGCCATTGCACGTTTGGCCAATCTGTCGCCGTCTGAGTTCTCCGAGAAGTGGAGTGACAAGCCCTTCATACTCACAGAGCCCGTTCGAGAATGGCCTGTCTATAAATCCTGGGATACAGATGCTCTCCTGGCGCAATACGGGGACGTCAAGTTTCGCGCGGAGGCAGTAGATTGGACATTAAAGTCGTATGTAAGCTACATGCAGAACAGCAGCGATGAGAGCCCTCTCTATCTCTTCGACCGCAGCTTCGTCGAGAAGATGGATCTGAAAGCTGGCAAGCATGAATCATCGCCATCATACTGGAAGCCCGAGTGCGTCGGCGAGGATCTCTTCGCAGTATTGGGCGATAATCGACCTGATGATAAATGGTTGATTGTGGGACCAGCACGGAGCGGCTCAACTTATCATAAGGACCCGAACGCAACCAGCGCATGGAATGCCGTTCTCAGGGGTTCGAAGTACTGGATCATGTTTCCTTCGAATTCGTCGAGCCCTCCACCACCGGGAGTATACGTTTCAGAAGACCAAAGCGAAGTTACGAGCCCCCTCAGCATTGCAGAATGGCTTCTTGGATTCCACGCTGAGGCCCGGAAGACACCAGGTTGCGTAGAAGGTATTTGTGGTGAGGGAGAGGTATTACATGTCCCTAGTTCTTGGTGGCATCGTAAGCAAACTATTTCTTTGTTGTTATACCCTTGGAATATTATCTCAAGAATCTAAGAGCATGTCTCATGACTCTAATTCATTCACTTTCAGAAAAGCATAGTACTAATTTGTTGTAGTCGTCGTTAATTTGGATAGTAGTATTGTAAGTCTCCAGTGCTCGGAGTAAC
>JAJONI010001189.1:0-13929 GCA_022190145.1 Pezicula rhizophila
GAGAGAAGAGCTCTATTTAGGCTCATTTAAATGGAACTAGGCGGAGATTATCGAGCTCAACTAGCCTAGCTTAGTCTTTAACCTATAGCATTACAATGGAACAATAGATCCCTGACTATTTCAAAGGAGCACAAGGACTATAAACTTGACATGCGAGAACACACATAGAGGAATGCTTCCCTAGGGAACATATAGAAATAACATTCATGTCCAACGTTCCGAGCAGTACCTCAATTATCATGTCATGAGAGAGCTTTTATCACCTTCTGTTTCCAACGATACCAATTGGAATGTGATGTTATCGTCTGTGATCTCGCTGTAGATGCCTGCTTGGTCTCCATTCGTGAACGTTCTCTTCCTGGCTATATATGTCGTTAAAGACAGAAGAACACTTGATTTAATGCCCTTGGTGAAACGAGAAGGTGTGTTTAACATTTCTGTCAGCAGCAAGTCGTGTCAAGATTGCCTATCCTTTCTGAATACGAGTCACATGCATTGGCCCCCCAAGTGAACAAAACCAACATAGCTGCGATTGACACATTATCAATTTCTTCTATACTATCTATCCCAATTCATTTAATCCAGTTCATTGTACATCCCAGCATTCCAGACCTGTCTTGGGTCTGCTGTTGCTGCAGGCGTAGAACTTCGTTCGGCTCTCGTCATCGCTCTTCGAAAAATGTTTGGGAAAACTCCGTCGCTATGCAGATGCCCTCGTCAAAAGACATAACAGAATCCAACCCCAGGTCATGATCATTATATTTTCCTTGCCCTTCCACAATCTCACAGGTCATAATTCTATCCCATATACAGCTTTGCCATGGCATCCCAGCTGTCAAGAACGCTTCTCTTGGAGGTTGTATTTGAACTTGTGATGTCGATATTTCCAATCTCGCACCAGTTGTTGATTGGCTGTAATCTGGTTAGCTTCAAACTCGAGGGCACCACAAGTTGATATTTCGGCAGAGAAGAGACATACCAAACAACTCAAGTACTTGCACCAACTACATGTCTTGCGATAGATGTAGAAGTTGTTCAACAGCACAATAAATACCACAAACACAGCCACCAGCGCACCTGCACGGATGAGCCACCATGCCCACCATGCAGGCTTTCTGCCTTTAAAGAAACCCACAGGGGCTTTCACAAAGTCAGTTACTCCAGCACCTGAACGACCTCCATCACTAGCCTTGATCTGACTGACAGGTGTATAAGGTGGGTCTTGCTGGGAAATCCGTTCACGTAAAGCGTTGGGCGAATGTAGGATACAGATGCCGAGCACTATACCCATGAGGAAACCTCCAATGTGGGAAAAGTTGTCCAGGCCGGGGAGGAGACCGAGAACAAAAGAAATGACAACATCAAGCATAATGAAAGCAAGATCCTTCCAAGGGCTTCGACGATCGTTCCAGGTATAGAGGAGATCCAGTAGTGTCAATGCAATGATGCCGAAGAGAGCTCCAGAAGCACCAGTCGAAGAGATACCAGTGGCTGCGAAGTTACCACCCAGCACAAACCCGAATATGCCACTGGCTATATAGACCAGGAAGAATCGAATCGGCCCAATAGCAATCTCCATCTCCTTTCCTAACGTCAATTGCAGCAGCATATTGAATCCAATGTGAATAAGTCCCGCGTGCAAGAACATGGGAAGAATAAAGCGGTACCATTGGTTGGGCTCAGGACTCTGGTTAATGTTACCGTCGTATTTCGGGTTGGGGACACCACCAAAGCCGCAAAGATCAGAGAGTTGGCAGTTGGCTACAGAATTCGAAGTTGTGTTTGGACATCCCCAGTTGATGACCTCAGTACTGCTTTGTATGCCGTCTACATTATGCATGCAAGGCATGTACCGAGAGCCCATATTGATGAGAACCCAAGGCGAAGGACCGATCATTGGATTGAAGGAAGGATGTATTTCGATGGGCGAGCCAGTCAGGGATGCTGGTGATAGTCAGTGAATGTCATCATTTACAGCCTTGTCCAATACTGACCATTCTTGACAATCTCTGCGATAAAAACTGCAGTTTGAATGATGGTCAAGCCATACACCACCCATGGAATCCGATTCTTAGGCCCCTTTCCTTCGAACATCGATCCCATCGCGCTCCTCCGTTTCCTTCGGCCATCTCCAACTCCAGGTGGGATGCCTGATTCACCAGCATCGTATACGTGGTCCGTTTCCGCAGCATAGGGTTTGTTCGGCTGTTGATTCTGTAGCGGTATGTCTTCTCGAAAGGAATTTGTTGAGTCTTGTGGTCGTCCTCCCCCGCCTTGTCCATAATATGCCGTGTCCTGCCCCAGCGTACTGTGGCTATCGTTTCGCCCATAGCTATCCTGCCTCTGCTGCTGCTGCTGTCCTCCTAAGGGGTATACATGGTCATCAAACGGCGCTTCGAAAGGAGATACGGGAGTCTGCTGTCCAGGTCTAGGTGTGGGGGCATTCGAATGGTAGGAAGGTGCTTGTGAGAATGCTGTTGGCGTCCTCGCAGGTACGGATGGGTGTGGTGCTTCATTGTAGCTCTGGTAGTATGGTTGCGCCGCAGCAGGTTCTTGCTGAGGATGTGCATTGTAGTAGTCGTTAGCGGCCATCTTGATTGAATAACGTTGTTAATTTTTTTTTATGTCTGAGGAATATGTGACGTCCTCAGGGTTCGTCCCAATGTCGTGATGGTCAAATGCAAGGGGGTACAAGCACAAGCTGAAAAGGATGAGACTTCTTCAACGAAAGTCTGGAGGTATGTTTGATATGTAAACAAGACCTCATAAAGAATGCTCTTGACGGTAGTAGAATCGCGATTGTCATTCACCACAGCTGAAGATGGTCGTAATAGCTCGGGCTGTGATGAAGTTGGGATGGAAAAGAAGGTTTTTGGTTCGTATTATTGGATTACGAGTGTTATGGGGGTTTTGTTGGTGTCGAAGTGGTTGGTGCAGTGCGTGCACGGCGTGCACTGCCACGCTACTTGGAATGATCGAGCAGAGCCATTCTTATTTTGGCACCTCTGTCTCACCATAAGACTAGCGAGCGACGCCGCAAAGTCCTCATGCAATTCAATTCCATCAGGACAGGGCTGAGTATGAAGATGCGTAAGGTATGTATGTGATTTTGTGATCTGGTGGTTTGGGTACAAATACAGTCCCTTGTTATTTATTCAAAGGATGCAATCATCTATATCTTGTTAGTTTTCATTTATTTATTTTTTATATTTTTTTCCTTAGTTTTCGTCAAAACAGCCATCCCGTCCCGTCTGCTTTGTTGTTCTAGTAACGTGATGTCGTGCCTACGACGCAATCATCGTGGCTCAACATTTTAGTTTTTAGTGGGTCGGCTGCGCAAGCAGGCTCTACTTCTACCTGCCCAGTTGCCCGGTTTATCGTGTAAGAAGATATCTTGGCATCATCACCGCCTTTGCTCTCCCGTCCTCTACTCTGCATTATCACGGTTCAGGTGCTAAGCAGCCAGCAGCACCTAAACCACCTCAAAACTGATCTCGTGTAGCAGGAGAGCGCCACATGAGAATCTGAGGTCCGAGCTCAATTCTAGTTACTGTCTCGTACTCCTCCTTCACCATCACCAACTAATAATGCTCATAGTTCCACGCGACGCGACATCTCAAGACAATCAGATTCATTTACTATGGGTTCAATTCAGAGATTTTTTTTTTTTTTTTAAAAAAAAGAGGAACCCAGTACTTCTCCCTCCATTCCACTATTAACAATTCACATCACGCATCCTTAGGCCCCAGCGATATCAGCCGTGGGACTAAAGCACCAAGTTATTTTCCTTGCTTCAACACCTCTACGCCTCTACGCCTTGATTCCTTGGAACAGAGTGTCTCTTCCATGAAAACGAAATCTCCAGAAATCCACTTCCCACGAATCCAAATAATTAGCCTCCAAAACAGAGTGCCACAGCGCATCTCAACCCGCATCAAGTCAGCGTTCCAACAAATAAACAATGCAACGATGGAGGAAGACCAGAACCTTTCAACTCAGCACCACCTTGAAGGTTGTGAGATGCTCACATTGCTATTGTTGAGTAACTTGAGCGCCTGAAACTATAGCCCAGTGAGAAAGAGTCGACTCAGCCAATAATCGCTACCTGGATTTTCTTGATTCTGTTGCCATTGGAACAAAAGGCGCAAGATTGTCTTCTTCTGCTCTCCTCATATTTTTACAGCAGTTGCTGCCAAATACCCTACATACCTTTCTGTTCTGTTCCCCACGCACAGGGATTATTGATGGAAAGAATGAAAGAAGAACAAGTGTGGCTTATCTGTCTCTTATCATGGTTGGTAGAGATCAGATGAACTCGGGCTATTGAACTTCAGTCTAAGCTGAAGCAGCTGTTCCAAGCAAGACAGTTCTTGCAGTATTAAACTTACTGTAGTTCAGTAGAGCCAGTTACTCCAGAAGACTATCTCAAGGCAGACAAGGATTGGATGTGTACGTGAGTAGAGAGATGATTTAACTTCAATGAAGTGCCTTCCCTGCGACGTCAAGTCAGCTATTCAAACTGTACACATATCTGAAGGACAAGATTTTCTCAACTCATAGAAGTAGATTAGTAACTAATCGCCCGAGAGCGATACAACTCAAGTGTCCTACAAGCCTCAATATCTTCGAGGACTCTTGTTCCCGAGAATGTATTATCTGGACTCAAGTGACGTCCATTGCAAGGCTGACCATTTTCGGTCATTCAGGATACTGTTTACACAACAAACAGGTCATAGCATTTTCAGGACGTAAACTAAACTGTGGTCAAAACCTCGAGAACAAAAATATTGAAGAGAAACCACAAATACACGATTAATAGAACGTAACAGCGAGGAAGTATTTCGTGGGGGTTTACCAAGGCCATAGTTTGTAACCCCAACATCACCTGATCCTTCGCTTCAAGCATCCATTTGAGGATACACAATATCTCACAATTATCTGTTCAACCTTCCACAAAACCCCAGCAAAAGAAACGCCCGCCCTTCACAAAATTTAAACCAAGTACATCGCAACTCTGAACTTCTCATCTCACAAAACATCTCACAAAAGCGCAGGCTTCCGTTCTTGATCAGGCTCAGCCTTATGTACTGTACAGTACAGAGCCTTGGCAACTCACCCTTCTGACCGTTAGCACACAAAATAGAGCAGGCTGAGCAAGAGTCACACGGCACCCCGAACAACAACCACCTGCATCCATATGTCCTGATAAGGTAGGTAGGTGCCTGCCTAAATTTCCCATCCACAGCCTCGCAAGGAATTATTCATTCGAATCTGCTATATCTTCTCCATTTCATTTCTGATATCTTCACTCCATCTATATAGACATATATAGCTTAAATTAAACAATCAGCCGTATCCTTTCAATCCAACTCAAAGAGCCCCACCCACCACCTACCTCATCTCATCTCATCTCCAAGCCAACACAACCCGATAAACCACATCCGCAACAATCCATGTCATGTGCCTAAAACTCCCATCCCATAAACAAGCAAAACCAAGCTCGAACGGTCAATACGCAAGCACCGCACAACCACCCGAAATACAGTATGCATCCCTCTCTTCCTTTTTTTCCCTTCCTTTCATCCCACACTACCTCCCAACCCCAACCCCAACCCCAAAACCTCAAGACCTTAAAATCAACCCTCTAAAAAAAATATCCAAACTAACATCCCAACCCAAAAGACAAACCCAAAACTACAACACCCGTAGAAATGGAGGCGGTAGCGGTACAGCTACAGCTACAGCTACAGCCACAGCTACGTCTCGTACCCCAGTCGCGAAGCTCGGCATGAGGAACATGCGGTGGTGGGTATCATGGATATCATGGACATCAATGACGACACGGGCCCCATGATGGGGGGGGAGGGCATCACGGAGGAGGAGGAGGAGGTTATTGCGGTGGAGATTCAGGGGGCGGAGGGGGAGGAGGAGGAGGATGTGGCGGCGGCGGAGGCGGAGGTGGAGGTTGTTGATCTTTTTCTTCTTGCTTTTTGGGGAGCGTGAATGACAGAAGGAGATGCAACGATAATGCTCTGGCGATGGTATGTATGTATAGCTGGTATAAATATCTAAACTAATATGTTATCATTCTTCTTTCGACGTCAGTTGGTACTGTGTTTCCCTCTTTCAACGCTTCTAGATCAAGGGATCAAGGTCAACTTTGAAATCACGGAAAGGAATCCAAGGACATCTACCTACCCCGTATCGCTAAAAAGACAAGGCAAGAAAAGGGGTAGCGAGACTTCAATTGGAAGCATCCTTAATATGTCTGTCTGTGTCTATGCCCTATTTTTCAATTTTGTCTTTGGATTTTATCTACCTGCAGAGTACCGTACAGAGGTACGAGCACTAGCTAGCTACGATACGAAAATGCAGTAGCAGTGTAAATGCTCGCTTGCGGGCTTAATACCAACGCGCCACGCCTCCAGAAGTTGATACCAAAAAAGAGGGTAAGCAAAAGTTGCAGCTGGCATTGCATTATCATAAGGAATAAGAAAACAAACGCATGCTTAATCCCAGCAGTAAGACAAGAATACATCAAAAACAAAATGTCATAAACCAAAAGAGAAAAACCTCATCCATTCATATTGAAACTCCATCATTTGGAAATTTTAGCCCCGTGATATGACTACTTTGGAAGATTTGTGTGACTACTTTCGCATCCTATTGAGTAATGAGTGCGAACAGGCGAACTTCTACTACTGCGTTGATCACGTCAGCGAGTGAGGAAGAACAACACACTCACTGTCCATGACTACCGGCTTGGTCGACAGCAATCGCACCAGCCTTCATAGTTCTGCCCTGTGCATCGACAGGCGGGAATCGGGCGCGCAACTCTAAATCATCAAGGTGCATGTGGCTGCGAATATATTTCTGGCGCCCATCATCAATGGGGTTATGGTCCCAGCTGGTAAACTTCCCCTGCTTAAGTGCCTTCCAGACCAATCTTCGTTGACGCTGGGAGAGGAGGACTTGGTTGGTGATGGTAGGTAAGTCCCACTTCTTTTGTGCTTCGGCATGGAAGGCTTCAAGGACATTGGTGATTTCGGGGGTTATGAGGCTATGCTTTGCTGGGAGAACCGCCAGATTGGTCAGTTCGGCTGGGTCGGATTTGAGGTTGTAAAGTTGTGGGGGATCTGCTGGACAAGTGATGTATTTCCAGTCTCCGCGCCGGATC
This sequence comes from Pezicula rhizophila, assembly GCA_022190145.1. Classification (NCBI taxonomy): domain Eukaryota; kingdom Fungi; phylum Ascomycota; class Leotiomycetes; order Helotiales; family Dermateaceae; genus Pezicula; species Pezicula rhizophila. Next base: position 7,178 of record JAJONI010001189.1, read on the forward strand.
ATCATCAAGGGAGCAATGGTACCTTCTCCACAATATTCTGCAAATACGGTGTCGCTACCACCTGGGCGGTTCTGAAGGTGAGGGAGGAGGGAAGAACCGTCCATTGGAAGACCATCCCAAAGCGATGTCCCGACAAGGTCTACAAGCGTGGGTAGAATGTCAAGGGTTGAGACATTTGCATCCACTCTATGGGGTGTGAATGTCTTTGGGTGGTGGACGAAAAGGGGAACGCGAACAGAGGACTCGAAGTAAGACATCTTGTACCTGTGGTTCTCTCTTAGCTCCTTTAATCAAACGTAGGGCATTCCTAAACAAACCATAAGCCACGCTCTCCCAGCATATCACCATGGTCGCCGCTGAAGACAATGATGGTATTCTCGTCTAGGCCACAATCCTTCAAGACTTTCAAGAGTCGTCCGATGCAATCATCAACGTAGCTTACAGCACCATAGTATGCTCTTCTGGCTCGCTTGATCTGGTCTGGCGTAAACTTCTTATCCCATAGATCGCAAACTCTTAGAAGACGCTGGCTGTGTGCATCTTGTTCTTCATATGGGATGTTGACCTTAGGAAGGTCAATATCGACATCTTCGTACAAGTCCCAGAATTTCTTCTCAATTGTGTAAGGGTCGTGTGGATGAGTTAGGGAAACCTGCCCACGTCATTAATTCGTGCTCGAGGCATTCTATAGAGGAAACTTACAGTCATGCAGAAAGGTCTAGCATCTGGACCTTGACGGACATGGTCATATAAGAACTGCGAGCTCCGGTACATGACCTCCTCGTCGTAATCCAGCTGGTTGCTCCGCACACATGGCCCCGCTTGCTCAATACTACTCGCGTTATGATACCACTCCAACCGCGTATCGGGTTCCTCCCAATTAACTGCCCATCCATAGTCACCTGGGTAGATGTCACTAGTCAACCTGCTCTCATAACCATGCAACTGCTCCCCAATAAAGTGCATCTTTCCCGCCAAGGTCGTCTCATATCCCGCCGCGCGCAAGTAGTGTGCATATGTCGGAATCGAAGGGTCAATGGAGGATGCGTTATCATAGGAACCAATCTTGGTGGGGAGCTGGCCTGTGATCATGGACATGCGTGAGGGTGCGCAGAGAGGCGAGGGGCAATAAGCTGAGTTGAAAACAACGGCTTCGGCTGCAAGTGCGTCGAGGTTGGGGGTCTTGATCTGTGATGCCGGGTCGTGCATCTTGAGGAGGGGCGCCGCGAGCTGGTCAGCCATGATGTAGAGGATATTGGGTTTCTGCGCTGGGGGTGGACATTGCGCCGGTGGCGCAACGGCTGGAGTGCTCTTGGTTGACCGTGGAGAGAGGGGAACAGAGTTGAGATCCGGTGCCATAGTGGTGGTTCAGAATGTTCCTTGGTGTGTCAAGAGGATCGCAACTTGCGAGTAGTGAAAATAGAGCAAGGGCAGGACGGTGAATCAACTTAGACTTGATGCCGTAGAAGGAGAAGGGGAGAAAGGGAGGGGAAGGGCAAGAGAGAAGTCTAGTTATAGGGAACAGGGACCAAGGAGAGGAAAGGAGAGGAGAGAGGAGAGAGGAGAGGAGAGGAGAGGTGGAAAGAGAGGAGGAGAGGAGGAGAGGAGAGGAGGAGTGTGGAGGAGAAATACTTCAAAGGTCGGTGAGTTAGTAAGAGGGGGGAACATAGGCAATGTGGCCTAGAAGTGTACCCGAGTAAAAGGCGTGTCTGGTCTTTCTTCCCCAATATCGTGATTTGTTGTAGTGGATTTTTGCGATCACTGGTCTCCGTAGCCAATCAGGTCCAGACCAAATATGGTTGTTCTAAAAAGCCCGTATCGCTTTTAGTCGGACACTACAGTAAGCGACAATTAAAGTTGGGTTGGGCAACGTCAAATTCAACGAACACGTCGCGTGGTGACGCGAATCCATGGGAATGACAGGCCCTGCTCGTTACTTACACCCCCTACTTACTCCTGCGTGCGTCGTCACAATTTGCATTCCAACCTGGAAGTCATTTGTTGTATGTATTCTGCACATGCAGAGAAAATTGGAAATTCTCAAATGGCGGAAGAAGCGATTCGGGTTACACAAGACTACCCCCCTTCATTACCTACCTTACTCGCGCAGTGCGTGCGTCTCTCCGGCACAAATGCTCAAAATCCTCAAAATGGCACAATCTCACGTGGGTACGTCGCGTGCAGCACTGAGGATAATGTGCTGTGCTGTCATATGCCCTTGGTCGTCGGTGACAGGTCGGTCATATTGGATTCTTGAAGGCACTCACTCACACCATCATTTTCGAGTGCATGCATACTACTACTACGACTACTACTGTACTGTACATCAAATACTTCGTCCTGGACCTCAGAGACCTATTCCCGGGAAAGATCAATTCCAGCGAGATCAATCATCCTTGATGATAAGATACCATGTGTGGGGAGCAAAGGCAAATGGGCGCAGGGGTTCAGCATTCCCCCGCCGATTCCACCGGCAACCAACCATTGAGGATCCATGAATCTCAAAAAAAAGTCCTCCATACTCAACAGTCTTGTCCTTGTCCTTGTCCTACCTGCGTCGTTGGCATATAATTATTCTTCAGCCTGAGAAGTAAGATTACAAAAAGCATTTGGAGTTCTGTGAGGACGGCGACGGGATTACAATAGAATCGCCACAGTCGAGAGTTCCAGTGCCGCATCCGCGGTACAAGCATGCTTTTTCGCACAACCACCGCTCCTATCACCACAAGATTGGCGCTGTATTTCTTTGCCTCAATCGAGAAGCTACCTGTTGATGATCTATCCTCAAAGGCATTTACTCTCGCGCCCCGTACAATGTTGCACAAGGATGCTTCTTATCAAAAACAATGAAAAAAAAGTCGTTTTCTTGGTGTTAGTCAATCGAGTCTTCCTATTCGTCGAAGCAAAAGATGGTACCTGCATATGATTCACAGGGTTCTTTTTCCTCTTTGGAATAGGCCCAGAATGATGAAAGGTGGGATGTCCACCAGTCGGGCTTTCTTTTGACGACCGTCCATCCATCTCTAGGTCGGCGACTTGGTAGGCTATCAATGACAACCTTATATCAATCGACCTATGAAGAGTCAGAACATTACCACTACAGTTGTTAGTAGCTCTCTGTACCTCCATATAATGCACGGGATGCTTAATCCTTCTTTGGACATGTACAAAATCTTACGAGGTGCATCATGTGGACCAGCTATTCGCTTGAAGCACAAGGCCAAGATCAAGTGTTTTCTTCGCACCACTGTGCATCAGCTCGGATTTTGTACGAACATATCTAGAGCCGTTGGTACAAGAAAGATGAGTTGTCTTTGATGGCCTCGGTATGTCCGGTACCTGCATATAATCAACGGGGCTTCTAATCCGTCTTGGGAAGTCTCTTCCATCCCTACTTCTTACGGCTTGCATGCCACTTGCATATATGCTACTATCATGTTAAGGATTTAGAAAGGTTTACATAGCAGCTTTTATAGAATTCCCTGTTATAGTAACTCTGCTTTTTGTCGTATGTTGTAAAAGGTAACGAGCTGGTAATGTTGGTTTCTTGAATCTTTAATTCTTTCGGGCATGCTTCTTAAGGACAGAAAGTGTTCTTCCTGCAGTCTACAATGCAAGGTGTTGCTGATATGTTGATGGCACAAAACATATAGTGCCACAGCATCATCCATACAAGTAGTCAAGTAAACTGAAAACAGAGCGATTTCTCTTGATAATTCTTTGCCTAGATGCCATAGAAACTAAACACCAGGACTAATGCAAAGCAAACCTTAATTTTCCAACAAGAATGCCGGAAGATGGGTATACTTTGCACAGTATGGAATAGCTGCTAGTTGATACGTATCACTATCATATGCACTACTATAGATTGATAATATTTACAGGCACTAAGGTGTATAAGACACCCTACCTCGGGGATTAGGGGCTCAGCTAGAGACTTTAAATGCGATCAAATTTCTCCTACAAATGTACAGCCTTCAGTAGGATGGTACTTCGCCTTGCACAGCGATAGCAGAAAGGGATCCAGTATCTTCCTTTATAACCAAAGAACATACCAGCATGATCCAGATTCTCAAATTTCTAGTATATTTCAAACATGCTAAAAAGACTATTCAATTAAACCAATCCAAAAACATCACCTCAACCCCTGGGCCCCACAAACATCAAACCTATCTATAAACCTCTCCAACTCAACCTTACCCCCCAAAAACCCATCAACATCTACCCCCTCACCATCCCCATCCAACCCCCCCACCCCATCAGCAACAGGTCTTCCCTTCCCCAACACCTGACCCTGTCCCTGACCCTGACCCTGACCCTGGGCCTGACCACCCAACTCCCCCGCAACCTCCTCCAAAAGATTCTGGCCCCCCAACACATTCTGCGTAAACCTCGCATTAAACCTAACCACACTCTTCACACTCCTAAAATCTACCATATTCACCTCCAACGCCTTCGAACTAATAATCCAGCTCACGTTTTCCGAACAAGGCGGGGTTGTGAGGGATCCCGTGTAGCGATACAGCGTATTGGATGAGATGTGCGTCTGTAGGTTCGTGAAGTTTAGGGCGGATGTGGTGGTTGTGTTGCCTGGGAGGGCGATTTGGGAGACTTTGCTGAAGATGGAGGTTAGGAGGGGGTCGGTTTTGTTGGAGAGGTCGATGAGGAAGGCTACGACGGTTAGGGAGTTGTCTGTTTTGTTTTAGTTTGAGTTAGATGAGTTCTACGGATTGGGAGGTGGGAATTGATTGGGAGGTAGAAGATGAAAGCAAGGACGCATTTTTCTTGAATGTAATATTGTGGATGGGTTTCGTGATTTTGTGATTTGGTGATTTGGTGGGGTTGTTTTTTTTTTTTTTACGAACCTGCTGCTTGGAATACGAAATGGGCTTCCATGGGGAAATATTCATCTTCGACGCGATGCTCACTAGGCTACAGGTCAAAGAAAGAACAACCGGAATTAGTATCATGAGTATGTACTGTCAAATAGAAGGGAAATATACATAACGAACAAACATAACAATTACATAAAGAAATTAAAAAAAATAGAAATTATAAGTATAAACAAATAAGTATAAGCAGAGAAAAAGAAGACAAAAATCAAAAAGAAGAAAGAAAGCAAGAAAAAGAACCCAACCAACTCACAGTATGAAAATGAAACTGCATCAACCTCGAAACCTTCCCGCCATCACTCAAACTCCCATTAACAACCACCTCAACATTAGTCCCCAGATTCTCAAAAACAGCACCATTAGGATACGCCGGGATGTCGAGGACAACACTCCCATTATTCGACGTCGCATTCCCAGCACTCAACGTGATCGGAGATTGGGCGGTTCCCCTGTCACAGAGGACATTGGCGGTTGTGTTGAGCGCAAACCAGTTTAAGGGCCCGGTTTGTGCATCGTAGCTGAAGTTTGAGATGGGGACGTTGGCTGTGCGTGGGTTTTGGAAGGTTCTGTAGTCGCAGGCGGCTGTTACGCTCGTTATTGTGCGGGGGAGGGAAAGGAGAGTGAGGAGGAAGGTGTGGATTAATGTAAGGATGAGGGTGTAGGTGTGTGTGAGTTGGATGCCCATTGTAGGTTGGGGCTTAGGTGGGAAACTTTTTTCCCTTTTTTTTGCTTTTTTGTTTTTTTCTAGGTTGAATGAATGTGGTTGGGGAGTAGGTTGGTACATACAGTGGTGGTACTGTACCATATGGAAAGGAAAGTAAGTTGTGGCCGGGCGAGCATTGACACTTGAGGTAGTTGTCTAATCTATTCTGATCATCTTCTGCAGCAGGTGCTTAATTTTAACTCTCTTTCTTTCTTTGGAGTATCCTTGAAGCTTTTATCTAGACATCTCGATTTGCCATCTTCGTCTCCAAAATTGGTACATATGCTCGGGCCTGAGCAGAGCTTGTTGTACCAGCTAAATTTGAAGATCATACAAGGGTCTTCTAGGCCGTGAAGTATCCATCATGTCATAGCATGCATATAAGTGGATTCATAGCATATACTCCGCAAAGGCAATTCTTGAGTCTTACCACAGCCATGAAAGTTGGAAAAACGGTATTCTCGGAGTACCTGATGGACCGAGCTAGTTAGTTTCACAAAGTCATAAAAGTAGAATGTTTTACTTCAGACAAACCAATCATACTCAGTATAAATACCATAAGCGAGCAAGCATGAGACGAAAACAAACCTGGAATTCGAACAAAAATAATGTCTGCCCCCAAATACAGAAATATATACAACTTGATATTTATTTAGAATCTATTAAAAATAACTCCCCGAATTAAAACTGTAGTAGAGCGATAATACCGAAAGATAACCGAACCGAGAAACAAAAACCAAGAAAAACAACTGAACCCAACCCATGCATAGTAAGGGCCGTTCTTCTCCCCACCAAAACAACCCTCCCGTTCATACAGTAGCAAAGACAAAAGCATAAATAGTTTACTGGTCTCCCTTGGTCCCATAGGTACGGTAGAGTAGAGTAAAGTCAATCGAGAAAGGGAACAAAAACGCTCCAAGAAATACCAAGACGTCAGAGGTTTCAAACCCCCTTTGTCCGAAGCTTGTTCGAGACTGGCTTCGTCTTTGAACTTAATGCTTGTCTTGGCTGATTATGCCAAACAACAAAAAAAGGTAAGCAAAATTCCCAATTCTAGGATTTTCAAATGGGGAGGAGCTTTGTTTTTATTTTATGGTTTTTTTCGTCTGAAGAAAATCAGAAGTTAAGCATTTGAATGAATTTCTAAGCTTTTTTTG
>JAJONI010001190.1:0-13925 GCA_022190145.1 Pezicula rhizophila
AGTATAACTAATTAAATTATATTGTTAGGAGTTAGTTAGTATTACCATGCTCCTCCGATAGCAAGACTAGATGGACCTCGTTCTCTCAGACTTTGCGCAATGTTTCTACCTCTCTGGAAGTCTGCCCAGAATTCATTTCTTCGGTCAAAATCAATCTCTCCTGCGAATCACGAACTCACACTTCATTGCCCACCGAACCTAGCCCCTCATACTATTATTCCCCTCTGTCGTCACGAGTGTACTTGTACTAGGAGCTGTGTTTGTAGCCGCAGACTTCCCATCGGCACCTATGTTTAAAGCCGTACTCAACGTCACTGCTAGTAGTGCGATAAGCAGCACAAACACCACGGGCTCCATAGGTGACTGACTGTCAAGCTATTTCCATCTCGCCGTCTCAAGGTGTGCACTGCGGGAAAGAAGGAATCGTCATTCAGAGAAGCGTCTTCGCTCTCAACATGTGGTAAGTTGCATTTCAAACATCTGTTCCTAGCTGGAAAATATATTTTCTCGCTCAGCAACTAATGAAACGATAATTAACCCTAGCACAAAGTTCTCCTGCCGACTGTGCTATGTACTGCCGGAATCAAATCGGCAGCTTATACAAGTCTTTTAGTATAACTACGAGCAATCATAATAGAACAGTTGGATATACATGCGCATGTTATTCTTCTAAGGTTGGAGGTTTGAAGTTGGGTGGGAGAGCAAGTCTGGGGACTTTTTATGACACTAGCTATTATCTTTATGAAGGCTAATTTTCGAGCCACTTTTGAAGAGAAACATAATTAGTTACATATATGCCGATAAACTCGTCTTGACTCAACCTACCCATGGTTGTTGGGCGATAATCACAGGCAAAGAAAGGCAAAGAAAGGCGTAGGGGATGTGGTGGATATCTATCTGGCATTGGTGTATGGAACTGAGACTGGAGCTGAAATCTAGGCAGGGTTCAATGTGGCTTGTTGAGGAAACGAAGTGAGTGGTCAAGTAGGTTGGCACGGTTGGGTGGTTCAAAGAAGTCTCCCAAGGCTCAGGAATTGGCTTAGTAATTAATTGGTGTGGTTGTTGGGACAGGTTTCATGCATATGTGTAGAGCCACCCCCGAATTCTCTGTAATACCAACTATTGTAGTGCTCTATAATCATTAATAGACCACCTATTCTATCCCTAAATTCTCCAGCAAATTGACTAGCAGTTGCCTAGCAACTACGTCTCTGAATCGCCTCTTTTCTAGTGGTAAAACAGACCTTTATTAGCTTATAATCTTACCACCAAGGACGCGTCAACTTGGGCCACGTGCAAAAGTTATCCTCCGTCCTATTAGGAATTTAATGGAAGATAAGTATAAAGATTAAATCCTATAAAAAAACTGTAGTAACAAGAATTTGGCTTTTAATAGAGAAGAATTCAATGGAACTTAGATACAACCTATTAAGTGCAATGAATGCTTATAATATGCTATGTTTAAAGTCAAATTTACATATACATAAACAAACATTAAACCGTTAAGTATATTTATTGACTTCTAATCGAGAATAAGGTGGACCTAAAAACAATTCAAGAAGGACTAACAGTAGTGCACGCTCCTAAAGGACAGTACCTACGATTGTAGGCAAAACTACAAAGGCGATTGTATAAAGAATCTTCGCTAGAAATAGGGTAGCTGATAGGCTATGTAGCTGCTAGTGTTAGAACTTGTTCTCTGTATAGTAGGCAAGTGCAAGTTCCTAAGGGGCAGCATCCGTAACCACGGCAGTAGCTGCAAAGACCCCGATAGTTTCCACACTAGTCCTAGACACACAGACTGTGTTAGCTGTAATAGTAGTAGTCGAGGGTAGGATGGTTAAAGAAGATGAACTTAATAAAGTGGTTTTAGATGTGGCAGTTGCCGTGCTTGAGGAAAATACTGTAGATGTCGCCGAGGACGATGTTACTGAAGATAACGAGCTCAACATCCCTGTTAAGGTTAAAGAGGAGGATGTAGTTGCTATGCTTCCTCCTACACTAACACACATTGCCTATACTCGGTTAAGTTAACAGCAGTAAAGAGGCTAGTATCACAGTTGCAATAGTACTGTTAGGGATTATAGATGCGTCAACGTCGTCTCAATTAGTACCATTTGAAATACCAAACTAAAACATGGATATAAGCGAGTATCATACGAGTTGTAACATTTTACCCACCCTCATCATTATAGCCGACAGGTAACTAAACCCAGGCGCGAGGGCAAATCTTATATATACAAGAAGTGAGCATTACAAGGGCCTTGTTTTCTATTCTAATTGAACTGTTTTAATGTTAAAGTATTAAGCCACTAGTGCACCGATCCTCTACGAATTAGAGGCTATGGCGACTAGCAGAAATGAGATTATATTTAGTTGTACACGTGATTCATAGCTGACAACCTCTATGTCTCTCAGGTTTGCAACCAATTAATCTTCGAGGTGAAAACGATATAGTGAATGAATATCTCAATTAGTATGACTAAAAGTTTGTAAAACCGGATCCCCAGATCCATCCTTGTTCCTGACCTCCAAAGCCAAAAGGACCGCTTGAAGACACCTCCTCAAGGCCATCTAATCGGACTTGTGAATTTGACATTACTTTATATCATCAGTTTGAACAGCCATTGAAATGTTGGGCTCCTGAGCTTACATTGATCTAGTTCCTGCATAGTCTGTACAAATGCTTCGTTTTCAATGAAATTAAAATCTGTCTCCATCTCCGTAGCTTTAGCAGGCTCAACGTTTTCGATAGGTTGAGGGCGGGTTTCAGTCAGACTGGCTGAGGTGATAGATATATCTGGCTCGGGGTTGATGTTAGAGGTCATTGCTTGTGTATCTTGCTGGAGATTGCCCCTATCGTCATTTTCTACAGGAGACTGGAATGAAGCGGGCGGATCTTGGAATAACCCAGAGCCCTGTTGAGTGGCATTAATACCACTCTCGTCAACCAATTTGTCAACTTCTTTGCTGAAAACTAGTCTCGTTAGTTTTTGTAGAACTGTCAGGCTCTGAGCTGCTATGGGAGATTGATTTTTCAAAGTCTTTTGCATGTTTAGGAGCTGGCGGATAGCAATTTTGGCCTCGTGAGAATTGGTAGTCAAGGGCTCATGGCTGGCTATCAGACAGAGCACTACACCTGCTGTGAAACACTGTATCCCTACAAATGCCACAGCATACGTGCCAAGAGCTTCTTTGAATTCAGGAAGATGGCCTATTAAGGCGGTTTGCAGAGCAGCGTCACGACAGATTTCCAACGAGGCACGGAAGGGGTCTTGTAATTCGCCCGACGGTGGAACTCTGCTTGCTGTCTCTGTTGTTGTTGATGATTCAAACATTTGGTAAGTTAGCAAGGGTCTGTGAACCACAATTCTTGCATTCTCGTACGCCAGCTTTAGTGCTAGAGCCTGCATTCGAAGGATATGGCTGTTGAATTGTTCACCAGATGCCCCGATATCTGCGTGTATGGCTTCAGGCGGTGGATGATGCCGACGGGCCGTATTGCAATCTAAATCAAGACGCAACTCGGTAGGTATATTACACTGCCATTCCCTGAGTTTCTGATCCAACCGAGCCACATGTCCTATAAGTTCACTGATCCTTTGGGCCCGAGAACCAGATGAACACTGTTGCTGATTGATACGCGGGCTATAAAGATCTGACAGTATGTCTGTTAAGATGATAGAGAGCTTAGCAACGTGGAATTTATATGCTCGGAGACTTGGTGTCACCGATCCCACAGTGGAATATAGCGAACTAGCTTCTGTGGCAGGATCGAGTAGATCTAGATCGCAATCCTGATTAGAAACGTTGAGCGGGTATCCGTAAATCATCGAGCAGAATCGATCGATTTCGTAAAATGCCCACCAACAACGCTTCTCCTCCTCAGTCCAAGGCGGCAATTCAACATCATTCGGCTGAGACCCTCTCACTCTTACCGCGCTTCGCGAATGCCGGTTTCGATGGAGGCCCAGAGCTTGCGCGACACGCAGAGCGCAGCCTAGTAATGGCCATGCAGGCCTCGGATTTGCGTGATATAGGTGAAAGCTACCAAATAGTAGGCATACTTGGACCGATTCGAGCCTGCCAAGGGCGACAAGGTCGAAGATGACAAAACGAAGAGTAATAATGAGTTTTGCCTGAAGTTTGTAGCCATCTTCATTCAAGGAATTTAGAAGTTGCCTTCGATATGGGCCCAGATGCTGAAGCCCAATGATTGCCACTGCCAGTAAAACACAGACAAATGCAAATGCGTCGTCAGAGTCTTCCATAGGGCCCTGCTGGGTGTCTTGCAATCTCTCAAACTCTCTGCGGAAGTTGCCTTGTTCAAAAACTAGCATGAACCAGTGCACACGATCGAAGTATGTATCAACGAGAAGTTTTGTAACTTCGAGGGTTGGAAGCGCCGCCCTGAGGCTAGACGCAGATGGCCTTGAGAATGCATTGAAGGTATGAAGATTCTGTGGCGCATCCACATTATGAAAAATATCATTTCTCAGAAAGGTGTAGTCTTCCTCTCTTTGTGGACCCTTTGTTAAGGGATTGTGAGGCTGCAACGTATCTCCACCATGGCGACCAGCCGCTATAAGCTGCGTTTTGTGAAAACTTGTCGTCTGTACATAAGATGTAAGCCAGAATTTCCGCAATGATTGAAGATGTTGGGATGAAATAGCAATACTTCGTTCACCATGTCTAAGATAGAGTAGGAATTTATTTGGAGCCCGGGAAGTAACTGCAATGGTTGAGACCCGGAGGCGTCACCTAAATCAGGAACTGAGTGCACGTCATCTGCTTTACTGTTGGCGTAGCTGTTGTCCTCTATTGAATTGGTTTCTGCAACCGGATTGTCTTGGCTGAGAGATGTTGCATCTTGATGCGATGACGATGCCTGCGACTTCTGTCTTCGTCCAGCAAACGACAAGTGATGAACCCTCCAGGGGTCGATATTAGGCCGGATGCACTCGTTGCCACCTTTCACACAGGATCGGCAAGGGTCATCGACATCACACTATAATATCGAATGAACAACAAGAACATCTTCTTTAAGGCCCTATCAAGGGCCACTTACCTTAAGCTTCAGTTTCCGACATCTTGTGCAGGCTCTCGGGGCCCGATTACTAGATGAAGCAAATCTTGCCGCTCTAGTTCTCCGTGACGATTCCATGTGGAGTGTAACGGAACACGACTGTCAAGGGCTCTGGAATGTAATAGTGTTGGGGTGGATTGATTCACGGTGTAGAATCTTGTTGCGATGAGTATATGGCGGCGCTTGCGCGAGTAAATTTGTAGGACTTGCTCGTTGGGGAACGCAGATCCGAGCTGTTCAGTAGTCCGAGTCAGTTGTGAAAATGGGTGGCGAAAATCTTCAAATGGTAATCTTCCCCGAGTCAGAAATCATCACGGAACCGCTAGCTTCATTAGGACATCGCAAGTGTATCAGCTCGCTAGCTCGCTCTGCGCTTCGATGACTACGTGGAAGATCAATTTTGTCCTTTCGTAGGCATACATATATATAGCGATATGGGCTGGTATATTTCCTGATCAGCATCATCAACAGTCCATACTTTATCCACTCGCAATCATGGCTTCCAAACATGCATTCACTATCACCGTTACATACTCGCAGCTCGCCAAGATGATCGATCATTCGCTGCTTCATCCGACCATGACTGACAACGACATTCTCGCCGGACTTGAAATCGCAAAGAAGTACAATGTCGCCACAGCTTGTGTAAAGCCATATCTCATCCCAATGGCCAAGGAGTACTTGGAAGGGACTGATGTGCTGGTCTGCCCAGTCATCGGCTTCCCTCATGGCAACAGTACAACGGAAGTCAAAGTTTTCGAGGCTGAGGCTGCGGCAAAGGCAGGAGGACAGGAAATTGACGTTGTCATCAACATTGGAAAGGCCTTGGGTGGTGATTGGGACTATGTAAAGGAGGAGATAAAACAGGTCAATGCAGCGGTGACAAAGCACCAAGCCATCCTCAAGGTCATTTTCGAAAATGACTATCTCCAGGACGATCAGATTATCCGTCTTTGCAAAATTTGCACCGAGTTGTCTGTTGCCTTTGTCAAAACCTCGAGCGGCTACGGGTTTGTCAAACAGCCCAACGGACTTTACTCCTATAAAGGCGCAACTGTGCCACATCTCAAGTTAATGCGTGAGCACTCTGGCAAGTCCGTTCAAATTAAAGCAGCTGGCGGTGTACGAACACTTGATGATTTGCTTTATGTTATGTCACTTGGTGTGACTAGGATTGGTGCAACAGCGACCGTGGCTATTCTTGAGGATGCGAAGAAGCGGGGAATTACAGATTCTCCAACAGAAATTCAAGTCACCCTTGCGGGTGAGAGTTTAAGTGGAGGCTATTAGATTCTATTGTAGTGGGGTTACCTAAGTTTTTAGTTGCCTAACTAATTTCTGTGTATTTATACTAAGCCTATATCTACAGGAATCATCTATCTACATATATATACAATTGAATATTCCTTTTCACTAACATAGTTCACAAGTGAGTTGGCAGTACAAGTGAATTAGCAGTTTTTCCAGTCCAACTCCATTAGCATGTTCATTAAATCTTGTGATATGAAGGCCTGCTGCAGAGAGAGTTTAGATTGGCAACTGATGTAAGACTGCCAATACTGAGTGGGTTGTGCAGTAGTTTCAAGTTCTCAAAAAATGACATACAATTTTCTAAAGGCATCGTAAAGACTTATAAAATCCCACTAGTTCCCATGTTTGCATTCCAACTATTTCCGCCGGGGAGACCTTTATGAAACGATGTGCCTGTGTGGTCGTGCCATCCATCTTTCTGATTATTCATGGTTAGAGAGAGGACTCCATGGGCTGGCGATGGACTGGTGTGGTCGTATTGATCGCGGGCATCATGGGAGTTTGTAAGCCTTTGGCAAGGCCTCCTTCCTTGCGCTTCTCTGATTTTTCCAGAACGAGACTTGCCATCCTCTGGAATTCCGAACAGGCAATGAGCATGTGATTGAGGTTGACTTCTTGGTCAGGGTTAAGCGAATGCAGACACTTAATAACGATGGCTATTAGATTCATATCTGTTCGAGCTATGCTATCCTGCGGATTCTGTAGGATATTACTGAACAGAGTTATCAGGGATGCTAAAGGATAGTATATGATATGCCTGCGATAATTAGAAATGCTAGCTTGAGATTCTCTTTCTGTGGGCTTACCAAACAATATCATTGTCTGCTCGTGGAACGTATTTTAGAAGATAAATGGACTCTCTAGCCACAGAGGCACATATATTTCTTGATAAAAAGACTCCATGGTCTGGTAGTCGACTTTTAAGGTCTTGGACAACTTGGTCTGAAACCCGACTGAGCCAATGGCTGGAAATTCGATGAATAGTTGCAAGGCAGTTGTAGTAACTGAAATGCAGCATTAAGACGGACAGATCTAAACAAGAGTATACAGCTAACCCAAGCTTGGGTTGAAAATCCATTGGTATACGGTTTCTCCACTCCTGAAGCTGGCTATCCAACTCACCGATAATTGCTAGAACCTTTTCAACTGACTGCTTCCCAGCCTCGGTAGAGTATAGTTTCTTGTAGGTCCTACTTTGAATGATCGCAAATTCAGTCCACAGTCTGAATAGATTGACTTTGGTACCATCATCCAAGAGGAAATTGCTGACGTTATCCTCAGGTTCTAAACTTGGCAATTCAACGTTCATGTCATCATCATTCTGAGCTGGTGGCCTTCCCGTTCGAAGGGAGAGATTCTTGTCTAGAATATATGCAGTCCAAAAGACGCGTTTCCGTTGCTCAATTTCGGCAGGGTTTAAATTGAATCCAGAGCTACGGTTATGCAATCCAATGCTATGTGACAACCTAATAGCGGCCGATATTAAGGAAAAGCTGACTTCAGGGCTTGAACTGCCATGCATGAAATAAGCTATACCAATCAAGGCTTGAACGCTTAGCAGATCTGTATTTTGCACGATTAGTTCTGCTAAGACTGCCATAGCATTCTTCAAATATCCCCGCGCTTTCCGGTTATTCTCTAATGGCAGACTTTTCTTAGCCCGCAAGTGGTGGGCCATGGCAAGTGCGATATTCAAACTACTCCACCATCCGCTTCCTTCATAAGGATCTGCGGAGTATTGCCGTTCAGTTAGATGCATGAACGTGGGTTGGTGATATATGGGTAGTATGGTGTTGAAATCTGTGAAGAAACCATCAAGCAATGCAAGACATTCCTCCTTGGTGGGAAGCGGCTCGTATATTGATCGTCGAAATAGGTCGCCGATAAACTCTCGTCCTAAGTGAGGGAATTTATTGTCTTCGGCCGACAAGGAGGTGAGGATTTCTTGAAGGGTAGTATTTCCCGTCTTATTGATCCATTTAATATCATCAGTAGAGAAAATTGAGAAACTCGATGAGGACCCTGCTAAACTTGAGCTCAAGACTTAAAGTGGGAATTGTACCTATACGGACCGATGAACTTGGCCTCACCCCGATTATTCGTCGTCAATGTATACACCCTGTCTGATAACCTCTCCATGTCCTCTTGGGTGTGTTTCTCTTCCATCTCTAGCTCTTTAGTGTTCGGCGATGAATCCACGGTGCTATATGCCGACCCCTCTCCAGGGGTGGCCTGTAACGGTTTTCCAAGGTGAATATTTGACTGAGAGTCCGAATTTACAGTGTCCGATCTTTGTACACTGCTGCTTGCTGCAATACGATGACCAGGTTCCACTGCCAGCGTGCCACTGCCCTTAGCTAACAGTTCCGAAGGGAGTAGTGACTCCAGCCTCTCGAGTCTCTTTTCAAAGGTCTCAACATATCTGGCCCTGTGTAACTGATTAGTCGAATTAAAACTGCCTGTTTCAAAGAGGTTCATACCCTTTCCGCCGAGCCCTCTTCTGTTCTACTGTTCTGTAGTTACACTTACGTTTGTACTCGGTACAATTCGTGCAAATTAGCAGCCCATCGCATTTTATTTTTTTCTTCCTGCAGGCCTCACACGCCTATGCAATGCATCGCCGTCAGTCCACTGTTGCTGTAGGAAAAAAGACTGTACCTCAACAATCTCAGGGGGCTCAATCTGACCTTCGGAGTGCGATTCTTTTTAGGATCATCTGGACTACGGCCGGAACATTGAAGAGATCGTTCAATGGTGGAGTTGGCCTTGAGAGTGCGTTTGTCGTTCTGGTGATCCATTTCATCTGGAAGCTGTTCGAAATTCTATAGCTAGAGATGATGATGTTTTTCGGGCGTACCGGCGGAAGAGACGGAGGGCTATTTGAATCAACTTTAGGCATGCCTGCCTGCAAGGCTGATGGGCTTTACACCGGTGAAATTAACTTCAATCGTTACCCTGGCTGATGTTCCCATGTCACCCGTTTCTGACTCCGGAAGGCTGTGTCAAACTATGCCTGTAGAACGGGAAACTAAATACTCCGTATTGTGCTATGAAATGCAAATATTCAAGAAGCCTACTCCTTCCTCTCCCCCATGATAATATCTTTGAATTGGAAACTCTCGGATGCTTTGAAAAAGTGCAATAAATGGCCTGTTATTTAAAGCAATGTTCATTCACGTAGAAAGTCAATAAGACAAGATAGTTTCCATCGGCAGAAATGTGCATTGATCACCCGAAGTTAATGAAGCTGGCCATAGCTATACGTTGGTGACGCAGTATATATTCACAAGGAGTTTGACGATCGACTAGTAGTTGTACTAATTCCACATGGGCTTGAGTAGTGTCAGATATGTGATACGAAGATTCCTCCGTTAGACCCTGACTAAGATCTTGATGTGTTTGTCCCTCTCGTCGAGAAGGGCTTTGAAACCTTTCTCCTCCACCTCCTCCATTTGGATCACGCTGGTAATCATAGGTCTGGGATCAAGTTTTCCTATGCATACAGTATGATCTCAGCTCCTTTTCATCGGCACGAAGCTGTCACAAACAGATGGTGGGAACATACCTGAACAAACTGCATTAATGACAGCTTCAAAATTGCCATCTTCGTACATGCATGTCCCGACGATATGCTTCTCACCACCGACAAGTACAGCTGTATCGATCGTTGGTTTCTTTTCCCACATTGACACTATGACTGTGGTACCACAGACTTTGGTACATGCAATCGCGCTATCCATACCCGCCTGCACCCCGCTGCATTCAAATGCAACATCCACGCCTGTCTCTCCTGTCCTCTTATTTACCTCAGCTACGACGTTGACCTGGGTTGGGTCCAGAATGTTTGAAGCACCAAACTGTGTTGCAAATCTTTGGCGTTCTCGGGACACTTCTGCCACAAAGATGTTTTTCAGACCTCGTATCTGTAGGATCAATAGAATAGCCAATCCGATCGGCCCACTTCCAACAACCAGAGCACTATCTCCTTCACGAGGGTTGCTCCGCTCAACAGCATGCCACGCCACACTCAACGGCTCGATCATTGCTGTTGACAAGGATTAGCGATTAGACGTTCCAAAACGGTGAACAGCACAGCAGGTTACTCCAACAGCTCAGCCAGCAGCTATTCGAGAGCCCATTCGAGGAACGTATCATACCTCCGATATCGAGAGGAATATTCTCCGGCAAGGGGATTACATGATTGACATTAACAACAGCTTTGTCCGAAAGCCCTCCTGCCATACCTAAGCGCCGATTAGTATTTAAGGATATGACTTTAAATCGCACTCAATATAAATAGAGAGCTCCTACCACTAAACCCCAATATTCCAGTATTGCGACAACAGTTGAACTTTTTCATTCGACAATTCATGCATGTCTCGTCATAGATGTTCGGCTTGATGGCGACTCGATCTCCAACACGCACACCCGCTACACCATGCCCGACTTCCTCAACCGTACCGCTGAACTCATGACCTAGGGTCACTGGGTTCAACGCCCCGGTAATGGGATGGGGCGTCGTTGCCGGTGTAATGAGCGGACCAGCTAGGTACTCGTGGACATCTATAGCCAGAAAAGTAAGATCGATGCAATGTTTCTGAAGTCTTGCAAAAAGGCAAATAAACTGCCATTGTTAAAGCTTACCACTACCACATAAACCCACGAAGGCCGGGCGGATCTTGACTTGGCCCGACCCACAGACAGGCTCCGGAATCACATCTAGTCGGATATCCCGTTGCCCATGGAACCGAACAGCTCTCATTTTTGGAGTATGTGCTATAAATTTTTAGATACGCAAAGATACTTGGACGAAAGCCTACTCGTAACAGAGATCGGTATAAACTGTTTTTATAAACATCTTGGGATCTACTACTGGACTACGGACCCCGCTCTAAGACTACTTCAATATGATAACCAACCTCAATATCAGAAGTCAGTCAGTCGACGCAAATGATGCATCTTCAGCATACAGAGGTATAGCGCGCAGGGGTCCGTGGCGACAAAGTTCACTAACTCATGACCTTTTCTAGCGGACCTTCAAAGAGTGTCAGATTAATCTGACAAACGGAGAAAACCACTCGGTCGCCAAGGCTGTGGCCTGTGCTCTACTTTTAGGATTTATGCGTAGCAGGAAAATGTGGAACCAAAGGATAGGAATCTGATTCGTGGTATATGCCGAGGAAGGCACTGTTGTTTCTGGGTCATTGAGTCAGTGTCAGTGTGCATAGATAGGAGGTATAGTCCATGTAAACGTTCCCGTATTCGAAGGGCTTGTGTTACCCTTCTTCCAGTGTTGTGGAAAAGTCGATTGCTACTAAGACACTAGTGTTCGTGCCAGTGGTACTACGGACGTGAGACAACCTTGTCAGAAACTGGTGACATGATACTGGGGAAAGACAGGATATGGATTGAGTTGAAGGTCCTGGCAACTAGATGCAGCAGCAGGATTTGTGCATATTAAATTCTTCAGTTCTATATCAATAGCTCTATTCTACATTTCCATGTTACAACTAGTTCGCCTAACACATATTTCAGCATGGCAAAATTTGAAGACGGAGCCTCAGCCATGGGTTTTGCCACAGTTATTTCGTGCTGGCCCAAATAAACCCAATTCCAATCTAAGCGTAATAATACTAAATCAAGGGTCTTCTAACTAATTAAGGAGCGTAAGTTAGCACAGCCTCACAAGAGCCTCAAAATAAGGATACTTAATTAGTTAGAAGTCCCTTGCTTTAGTATTACTATGCTCAGATGAGAATAGGGTTTATTTGGGCCAGTACGAAGTAAACTTCTTTTTACACTTGCCGCAAGGGTATCAGTTGCTGATATCAATAAAGAAACACCTGCCAATGTGGTACCAATCTTGCAAAAGTTGGAATTTGCGGAACCGTCACGGAGATTCGAGTCAAGGATATGACGAGGGTGTTTATGCCTCCAGTATTGATGCATGCAATGTAATTCTGTGTCTATGTACTGTTCGCTAGAAAGACACTATGAACTCGAGCTGATCTAGAGGATGACGGACATGGCCGCATCAACAGCCAAGTGGGCTCCTGATACGTAGCTTGCGAGAGGACTTCCCAAGAACACCACTACGTTTGCCACCTCATCCACGCAGCCTGTCCTGCCCATGGGAATTGAATCTAGAAGCGACTTGTAGAAGGAGGGATTGTCCCGTTTTAGGAGCTGGAACGTGGTCGGCTCTACCGTTCCATCCGGCCTAGTCACGCTAGGTGTTTCGATTGCTCCGGGGACAATGGCGTTGATGCGTACGCCTTGCGGACCTAGCTTGCGGGCGTATTCCTTCGCTAACGTCGCCTGGGCACGCTTGAAGGTCGCGTAGGGCCCTGTTACGGAGGGATGACGGGACTCGAAGCCTGCGAGGGAACTGATGATGATAATAGAGCCGGTACGAGGGCGTCGAACGAGGTGGGGAGTTGCAGCTTCGATAAGGGTAATGAGACCGAGAATATCAGCTTGGAAAGCCTGCTGCCAGCACTCACGGGTGGCATCAGTGAAAAATGGAGTCGCTAAAATTGGGAAAACAAGTCAGCATCATCATGCCCGGATTTCTATCTGGCCCTGATTGGCATATGAAATGAACCCACCATTAGCCACGACGACGTCAATTCGGCCAAATTCCTGGGCCGAGTTCTCAACCCAGGCCTCGATGGAGGATTGATTGCTAATGTCAACGCTGGTTCCAACTGCACGAGCGCCATCAGCCGCATTCCGAAATTGGGCAAAGTCGTCGCCTCGAACGGATCGTGCGCAGTAGGATACGTTGGCACCCTCGGAGAGGAAAGCCTCAACAATGGCTTTGCCTATGCCTTTAGTGCCACCTACAAATGCGTCAGTATCGTGGGATAGCTGTGAAGTGTGGTGGCCGATATTTGGAAATATGTACCAGTCACGAGGATATGGCTGCCAGACAGCTGTGTAGAGAATCGAGCCATTTCGTTCGACTGAGTGTTAAGGTGATTCAAATAAGAATTGGATGAAGTTATAATGATCCCATTGAAGATGGGGACACCAAACTTTCGCGGGGACTACGGCATTTATAGATTTAATTATTTGAAAACTGAGTGCGGGATCCATATTCACAGATGTCATTGCATTTGTAATTCATCATTGCTGGGGCCAAGAATATTAGAGTCTCATCATCTTGTTTTCCTGATTTAGTCGCGACTTACATAACCCACCTGTCGAAAGCGTGAAGGGGTGACACTGCTGTGTGGATTAACGCCAATATTAAAAATGTTGATTTCTGATGATTGTCATCTAGCTCGCGAATCTTGTTTTCCTTTCCTGGAATAGCAATACCCCATTGTGACACTACTGGGTTATATTCTAGTTATGTTTTTATTAGAAATGGAAGACTATATTAACGAATATATAGAGTAGAAGTTAATGGGTAATTGTTTAATTTCTATAAGTATAAAAGCAAGAGTATATATAGGTAAAAAGAGAGTAAGAAACTGCATTATACATCGATAATATAGATAGTCCTAATAAAATAATTAAAACA
>JAJONI010001191.1:2355-13928 GCA_022190145.1 Pezicula rhizophila
TATCTATTGAAAGAGCCACAGTTTGTGTAAGTGATGAACCCTTCTGCACAAAACTCTCAAACATGCCGGGGTTGAACAAAGAACCCTTCAATAATTTTCATAATACCGTTTATTTTGCTTGTAGACTCAGTATTTTCAGCCTTTATTTCATTAAGCTCTATAGTCGCAGAGAGAAGATCCGCAGCAACCTGTTCTCGCTCTTTCTTTACTTCTTCGAGCTCTGTAGACCTGCGACACGCTTCTAATTTCAATTCTTCGAGCTGGGAATTATTTGCACTTAATGCTTCTTGTAGAACTTGTATAGTGGATTGTGATTTCTCTAAGCATTGCTGGAGTGTCGCTGACAGATTCAGGCAGCATTGTTGAACTTCTTGAAATCCACAAACCGTTTCCAGCGATTGAACATCATCATCGATAACGTTTATGCCTGCCACGCGCCTAGGATTGGCATTGTCGCCTTGTGTTGTTGAAGGGTACATTGAGTCTATTTGTAACGACTTCGCTGCCTGGGACTTTTGCTCGAGGCATTTAGGACAGCTCCAATTGACAGGAGGCGAAGCAGGGTCTGGAACTAGACCAATACGCACACATTGGCTGTGCCAAGAGCTTGTACAAGTGTCGCACTCAATCAGGGTGCCATATGCGCGGCAAGCTTCACAAGTTTCCTTGTGACGTCCACGAACACGTTTCAAATCGCCTTCACGTTCTGGACGTAACGTTATTATGCATCAGAGTCGCCTATCAGAATTTTTTACCTACTCCACCTCTTTACTATCTTAAATCGAGGACCATTACTAGCGGAGCACTTTTTACCACCGTTCTCAGATACAGAAGTGTTCTTCTGCGTGGCTATAACTGGGTAAGCTGCTGTTTGCAATATGGTTTTTGATTTCCTACCTGGATGACTTCGCTCTCGTTGCATCGCTAGTGACCTATGCCTGGTTTCATTTGCTCCTCGTCTAACACATATTTGATCTCCACGGGACAAGTCACTCTCTATGGGATGACTGGGTGTCCTTAGAACACGCCCGGAGCCATACTTGCTTGAGCCAGGCATGTTAGAACTCTATTTTGTTGAATCTCAACTCCCAAGGTTAATGGTGTCTGTGTGGCTCTGATAACCCTCGATGGTACAGGTATTGTCTTGATGACAAAAGAGGAATTCGATACGTCAACTAGTATCTGAACCTCAGGTGAAGAAAGATGATAAAACTAAATATACATTTTCCGAACGACAACATTGTCCTTTAAGTAAAGCAAATCTCCAATGCTGACCAGCAATGTGGGAGGAAATGTACAATGAACCGTCATCTTATCGAAGTACCACCTTAACGCCTCTTCGTGCTGACCTTTTCGGACGACCCACTCTCCTATTGGTGCAAAATGAGTAGGCCCGCTTTTTCATTGTGCCGAATTTTAACACAAGCACCGTGCCGCCGTAAGGTATGCGTAGCAAGAGCGATCTAAGATCAGAAGCTTTTTGGGCCTCGGGGGCTTGCATCGTTC
Source organism: Pezicula rhizophila (assembly GCA_022190145.1). Classification (NCBI taxonomy): domain Eukaryota; kingdom Fungi; phylum Ascomycota; class Leotiomycetes; order Helotiales; family Dermateaceae; genus Pezicula; species Pezicula rhizophila. The sequence continues at coordinate 3,862 of JAJONI010001191.1, forward strand.
ACTTAACTATCCAATTCGTTTGCAATTTACTTCTATCTTTGCTATTCTTTAAACCCGTGGGCAATAAAGCCTGAGCTGGGATAAGCAAGTGAGTGCAGAAGGTGACCTATTAGGATCCCTGGCTGGAACTGCAGTAAAGGAGGAGTTTTTGGGGGCTCGTACCCACGTTAGCACTCTACAAGTAAGAGTCCATTTCCATAAATCTTATGTCCAATCTCACGTGGCCTATCTTTGGGCTAACAATATAACAATCGCTGTTGCTAGAGATGATAAGCAACTACTTAGAAGTATCGATATATAGAGATGAGATAAAGTGTAACGTAACTTTAGGCAACTTGTAGTCATAATTGTACAACAGGAGATGCTGGCAGACACTCTCTATGCGGCAGAATGGATGTTTATCGAAGCACTGTCAATAGGACAAATCGTGATTCGAGGTCCTGAAGCTCGTGCACTCGACGCTGACTGACAACAGTATTGAAGGATTAAAGGCGTCGAAGTACTACAGTATATTCATCAAGTCAACGTGTCTGTGAAGATCATTCAAGGCGAGAATGGTTAATCCTAAGCATTCTATCTTTTGAGCAAGTAAACAACTAGCAGAGTCTGTCATAGGAGGAGCCGTGACTGCGCTTGCGACTCGATCCCGAATCATCCTTCAAACTTAACAGTTGACACACGGCTAAGAGCAATGTCTGCGATATAAGCCTATTACTTCAAAAACCGACTAAAGGTAAGAATCATTCCGTTGTTGACCTTTACTGTATCGAGGTCGGCTGGAATCAATCGTATAACTATTCGCGAAGTTTCCAGAACAGATGTGGAGTGGCCCATATTGAGTGCTATCGTTAGAAAGGTGATGCGGATGGTCTTAACTTCATTGCTTTAGTCAAATCTATATAGTAATAGGTCCTCCAAATTCTAAGGATCAGCGCCAATACCAATCCCATAAGTGGGAATCGAATGCCAAACTCGCAGACCTTCAGAATCCCAGCAATTCACTGCCACTAACAGTATAAGCTCGAAACCCTTCAAATTTCTTCCCATAAATGCCACCATGATTTGCGATCGTCGTCTGAAGATATTCTAAATGGCGTTTCTGGAGCGATTCAAACACCCCTTGACACTTCTGCAAATCAATTTTCTCGCTATATCCCCCAAATGCCCTTGTAATAGCCGCCTGCGTGATGCAAACCTCTTGAATTCCTGTATTTCCACAGTCTAACTCTTGTATATTTGTACCCTTTGGCTCGCCAATGGACACAAGCTCACGCAATGAAGAGAGTTCGTAGTCCGGTGTCTGTACTAGCCACACTTCCCGCAGGTTTGGCGTTATTTCAAATAAATTTATAGGCATATACCTCGTCCCCATAATCAATATCTCGATCCTATCCGTGATACTGTGCAATTCGGCACGCTGAGAGTCGGTAAGATCGTCCTCGAGACCATCAGTATTGCTTCCGAGGTAAAAGGCTTCATTTGCAACGTCAACACGAACGTCCGTCATATGGCGTCATACTAGTTTTTTACTCAGTGCTAAGGAGTCTGGGAATTGCTCATGAATGGTACGCTTCGACTCATGGCAGACGTGCTCTAAGACAGAGCGACGGCATTGTGTCGACAAAAAAAAGTCCCTGCCCCATATCGTCGTGTATGTGATGTTGATGATTCGTGGCCACTCCAGCCTTAAGTACTCCAACCAGATGATACATCGCAATTCGGTAGGGAGTTTCGGAAATGAATGAAATTGTTCGATTTTATGAAGCGTCGAAGTATCAGAACTCATAGTGCTAACTTAAAGAATGACTAAATATTCGAGTGGAAGCAGGAAGAATTCTCTATATATCCGCAGGAAAGTTAGTTGCTTGCCTAGCGCTCTGTACTTTGCTTGCCAATATTCGTTTGTCTTTGTTGGTATAATATTCAGCACAATACCGGCACCGGGAAGTATATAGGTCGGATCCCGAATCGGGCCCTAATTCGGGGAGTTTCGCACTCGCCTACTAGAATAGGGGGAGCGAGCGCAGGCCTCGAATAGATGTATATATATATATATATAGTCAACTCTATAGTCTTCGAATAGACAACCAACATCCAACCCAATTAGTCAACATATCTCATACAAGAGCATGTATAGGTGAGAGTCGCCTAAAGTGCCCTATGGGTAGTTGACGACGGGTTGCCATCCATATTATACTCTACCGAGCTTCACTAGTCTACCCAATATTCGGTACCTAATGTACCGACAGTCTTTGTAATTTTGGTCTGATAGGTGGGCAGGAGTAGATTAAACCGCTAGTGCGTACGATGACTCAACTAAAGGCCGTAGGCACCACCTCTTGCCTCCGCAGCCTCAGCATGGAGTGAAAAAAGCGAGTTATAATTATACGAGTGCTGATACTGTACTTAACAAAATCCATGACTGTTTGGGCGGACACTGAGTCTTCCTAAATACATGGAAATTTTGCATTAGGATTATGCTAAGGCTCTGTAAGACAAGCTAGATCCATCTTGATGACTGTGAAAATCAACATCAAAATTGAAATCAACATCAAGTATCATTGCCGTCGCCACCGCCCTCAGCTGATTTTTCCCGTCCATTACCAATGTCTTGTCGTACAGTTGCTTCTAGTAACAGCAACAGCAGAAACAGACTTCCGTCAGACTGTCTAGTCCTTAATACTACTCAGAAGATCGAATGCCCGAACCTAGACCTGGGATCCTGGTCATGAGCAACGTAGTTCTAGCAGTTGCACACGAAGGGAAGCCGATTTTGCAAGGAACAGTATGACTGCAGTCAAAAAGGTGAGGCTAGCGAGATTATGAGCCAGAGTTGTATTATTAATGCTCTAGTATAATCAACCACTCTCAATGTACTTGTCACAGTGCGTGGATCATTACAAGCTTATTGTATTTTAGAGATATAGCCAGGAGCTTTCTCCATGTTAAGTAGCCAGACAATCTAGAACTTTTGGACAGCAAATTTTATGGATTTTGTAGTATGAAGTGCCAAATTTCATGTAAACCAGGTGAGAGCGATGCTTAAAAAGAAATGGCCTAACTCCTACTTCAAAGTTCTAAGTAACTGAATACCCGCATAGGATTAGCGGCTCCAGTTGTTTGAAATTAGAAATGGACTCGATTGTAGAATAATGTAGGACTAGGGGGTACTATATACATATAGGAATGTGGGTAGCTGACGTGTGGCTGACGTATGTGCATAAACACCTAATTTTAGCAACACTATTCGAAATGCGTTAGGTATTGCAGACTGCTACTACCTCTCTATCGACGGCAATATGGATCCTAAGTTGTATATGTCAGAATTGGCCTATTTCTAGATACGCTACCAGAACCGACAAGACCGATAATTGTGTTTCTATGGAGCGGGCTTGTCCTAGGTCAACGTTGTCATCGGCTTTCGGCGACCATAGACCTGCAAATCTGCCCTCGCTATCCATTGTCATATAAGCAGCTATGGCGTTGGTTGATACAAAAGTTCCATAGGAGCGACAACGCGCACTGTGTTGTTCTATTACTTCTGTCGGGGCCGTAGAGCTAACTAGTTTAACGCAAAAGTCTCTTAGATCTAGAAAGGCTATGCCTTTAAATGTTTGCATGTTTTTGTCACAGGTTCCTGAGCTATCGCATGTCTCTTCCAGAATGCCCCCGGACCCAAAAGGTCCCGAAACTGTTGCGTTGATCAGATTCGAAAGCATGAAATAGCCTTGCTCCAGCCATGTAACATTGTGGTCTACCTCGAACAAATTTCTGAAGGCACGAAGACTTCCAAGTTGGTTGTAAGTGAAAAGTGCATTATTTCGTAGTTCACATACCATATCCACAGGCACTGTCCTTATCGAGTCTTGTCTAGCGAGAAGCCGTTCGCCATCGACATATAAGGAATCCTCGGTGAGAAGGTTATTGTTCTGTATCCATTCCAGCCCGGCAGAGGCGCGATCTAATAATGCGGTATCATGAAAATGAAAGGAAGATTGGCTAGAACTCCAGCCGAAGATAGGGCGTACAGACTTCCAAAGGCGTCGACTATAATCAATAAGCAACTCAAACATCTGCCCTGGGTGAGCTTGTTGTGAGTATGCGTTGAAGATCTGGGCACAATTGCTGGCATAAAGATGGTTTGTAATTGTGTTTTTGTAGATAAGTCCACTGTATGATGCTGGCCACATCGAATTCCGCCTTGGACGCTGCAGCCATTCAACTCCTCCATCGCAGAACTCAGTGGTCCAGGAATCTTGGACAATCTCGTGGAAAAAGGCCGCTCGGAAGGCTAGCCGGTCTCGAATTCGTGGAAAGGACAGGCTCAATTTGGAACGAGGGTAAATGCTCTCATATACATAGGTATACTCAAGAATGTCTAAAAGTTTGGCCGTGGTCCAACCAAAGTCATCGTTAGCTTGTGTGAAATAGTGTAGCAATTGTTTGCGCTGAAGGGCTCGGTTTGTCAAATGTGAGAACGTGTCCTCTGTGAATTGGGATTTCCTTGATGCATTCATCGGAAAATCCTGGATAGCTCTCAGATATCGAACCAGAACTCGATCAATGACATCGCTCGTCCATTCATGAGTCACTTCCCAAGAGTCATTCCTCCAGTATATTCTCAGAAAGTCCTCAAATATCTCTATGAAGGCATTTCTCCGGCTAGCCTCGAAGTCGGGCGGAGAATTGGCCATAGCGGCAGTCATCACAAACCAAAAAAGGTAAATGATTGATACCCAGCAAGACGCCATCAGGAAGGATTAGACCGTGAAGGCAAAGTTTCATTTGCTTAATCACAAAATAAAATACCTTCCAACTAGATCTTGCTTCTGAAAGAAGAAAGCGAAAGATGTGAAGGCTGTGACTTCTGTTATCTACTTCCACTTCTCGTCGTCTGACACAAGTTACGATATTGAGTCAGCAGCACTGGAAGCTGACCACGTACGGACAGCGACAAATCGTAAGATGGGCAAGGTATAACTCTCGTGGTATCATCTACTGCTTTCCACCTTAATTAAATGAAGAGACGGATAAACTTTTTTCAAGAATGATGCTTCCACGAGCTTTTTCGGCTCCATTTACCTTAACTGTTTCACAGTTCACATTTCTAGGTTCAGTTTCAAGAATGCTGCTAAGGAACGACAACATTCGACGTCAGTCTAATACTTTACACTATGCTCATCTTGGAATGATAGCCGTAGGAACTTCATCAAGTATGTTTTTCAATATCTCACAATCTAGTTTGCTAAGTGCAGTCACAATTTAGGCACAGCATTATTTGTCAATTCAGGGAAGGCTTTAGCTGCAGGTGGGCCAGGAGCCTTATTGGGAAGCGTAATACTCACGGTAGTAGTGATATATTGCGTCCTCAACGCGCTATGTGAAATGGCAGTAGTTAAGCCTGTTGAGGACTCGTTTATCACATATTTGGCAAGATTTATTGATCCAGCTTTGGGATTCGCTCTTGGTTGGAACTACACACTACGAACTGTTACTCTCTTGCCCATGGAGATTATTGCTCTTTCACGAGTTCTTAAAACATGGACACGGATCTTTGATGGCGCTCTGGGGATTGCTGTTTGCCTTGGTATCTTTGCATCTTTGTCACTCTTACGGCCTCATAGATATGCCACATTTGCTTCATGCCTTGCTGGAGTCAAAATGATATCCGTTCTTGGATTTAGGCAAATAAACCCAAAGCTCTGTTCCCACAATCCTTAGCTAATAAAATTAGTATATTCGGCCTAATTATCATTCTTGGCGGAGTGCCTGGTTATCATTTTATCGGACTTAAATATTGGAGAGATCCAGGACTGTTCAACCATGGTGTACAGGGATTTGGCACCGTCCTTGTTTTTTCCGCCTTCCTCTTTTCTGGGCTAGAGGCAATCAATTTAGCGAGCGCTGAATTTTGCGTTCGAGTTCAAGATTTTCCAAAATCTTGCCGCGTTGCATTCTGGGCTGTGTCACCCTTGTATATCCTGAGCACGATGGTTGTCAGCTGTTTGGTACCTTACACAGATGCTCGAATCTTTCATGCTTCCGAGAATTACGACCCAGTCGTGTCACCATTTCTTATTGTAGCACAAGATGCGTCGGTTACCGGACTGACGGTCATTCTTAATGCAGCAGTTGCTATTACAATACTATCAACGGGACTCGGCTCACTGTATGGATCCTCTCGGACTCTCATGGCGCTCTCTAGACAGAGATATGCCCCACAGATCTTTGCACGTCTCAACTACCACGGCAGTCCCTTTGTAGCGCTGGCTTTAAGTTTGATAATAGGAATTAGTGCATTCAGTGTGTCATCTGGGCTGTCAGATACTATCTTCTGTTGGGTTCTGGGCTCCAGTGGATTCTCATCTGTCTTAGTTTGGTTAGCAGTAAGCATTGCACATGTCCGTTTCCGGTCGGGCTGGCAAAAGCAGGAATATATACTTGCTGAGCTTCCCTTCCGCGCGCCTCTCGGTTTAGTGGGCTCCTGGTATTCTATTATATACTGCATAGTAGTCCTTCTCTGTCAATTCTGGATGGCTATTGGCCCCAACGAGTTTGGAGATTCTGTGTCTACTGAACTTACTGGTACATTCTTTGCAGCTTTCTTGTTTATACCACTCACACTTGCCTTCTATTTTGCGTATAAATTGTTGTGGCACACAAGTTTTGTACGTAGTCGTGATATGGAGTTCTCAGCCTTAGTCTCCAGATACTTGTTAGGGGATTCTGAGCAATCTTTAGAAATGATTTAGTCTCAAGTTAATATGAACATACTGTGGTGGGGATTCATGTGTGGCTTAGTCTTTTTCTTTTCTTTTTCAAAGGCATATACATACAGACTAGATGCAGGAAGAATTGGGCATGCTTTCGCAGGCGGACATATGGACATACAACAAATTAATAGCTGAAGAAGACCTGATTCTTATATTGATCCCGCCGACTACATTCCAATGAGCGCTGATCCATATGTGCTAGACCGATAATTCATCTATCCCTCGACGATGCCTTGACTTCTTCGATAATTTCGTTATTGCCTCACGTAGTCGACCTCGCCCTGGTAGATTTTGTTTTGGCTACTACCTTACCCCATCGCAATACTTAGTGAAAAAAATTAGTGGTCAATTACTTCTTTGCCTGGGGGAGCTTGCTTCTAAAGGTGAGTTTCGTTCGCCTCTTTGCCTAGCCATGGGGGTGCACTTTTGCTGACATAAATGATCGAAAAACGTGTCCGCCTCATCGCGACTTTGCTGTCAAAAAAAATTCGACAATGTAACTTTCTGCCTCTTAGATTAGCTTGCATATGTAGCCTATTAGGTAGTTAGAGTAAGTTAAGGTTAGGGTTGTTAAATAACTTGCCCTTCCCTACGAAAAATGAAAAATGAAAAATAAAATATCTCGCATTTCTGTCGATTCCGTAAGGCGAAGGTCCTTGTAGCGTGTCAATAGCTCTGTACAAACAATGCCCTCTACAAGGATACAAAGATTAACTATAAGCTGCTAGCTACATAGGACGACGACTTCGTGCCTACCGAGCTGCTTAACTCTGCTCTAGAGACAGCAGCTAATACGGCAACTAATGAGCGCGAGGGCTATGCCGCAGACCTAGAGCATAGTGCGTACGAGAACGATCTAGATGCGCAGTTCCTAGATGTCGACCCTAGCACAATTATTAGTGGCAGCTTGTTCTCTAGCCTTCACGGCCAGCCACAGAATACACAGCCTGCACTGTTTGCTACGCTAGAGGAGGCTGTTAGGAAGGATTCTAGTGAGCAGCTCGGGCTAGCGGATTCAACACTGCCGCATATTAAGTACAGTACCCACCCACGGCCTTAGGCCTTTAAGCTCCTACATTGATGCAGACTTCTTCCCTGCTACATATCCAATGCTGATCCCATATAGTACAGAAGGCACCTCGCAGACGATCCGTCAATCCACCATAGGCCTATTTCCCTACAGGCATTTGCGAAATGGGCAATGACACACCACTTACATAAGTAGGTTACTACGCTACTCACTTTATATACCTAATATTCATAGTTATCTGAAGCCATATCTAAGGAGATAGCGTGCTTCTGCGGTTTATTCTAGCCTATAGGCTACGTTCTATCGTCCTCTAAATTATCTCGAATATTAATACTGTATATCTTCGACTTTACTATATTAAGGTTGTGCACTCTCTATGCTATTTCTAGTCTTCTAAAACTATATCCAAGTAGATAGCAGGATTCTCTATTCAATTCTAGCCTACAAGCTACCTTATGTCAACGTCTAGAGTATCGCGAACATACCCCCTTCTAGTAGCCATCACTTCATGCCTGAGGTTACGAAGTCGCCGATCAAAATGCCTCGTGCTCGTGCTCAAAACAACATCACCGTCAGGCCATCAACAGCCGCGCTGCGTCTAAGCTATGGGTCTACTCCTGGAACTCCCTTCAGAAATTATTACTCAAATTTTTCGATACGCAGCTGTTGAACCTGAAACTTCGATAACCTACTGGCTAAGAACCACTGTACCGCAGGTCCACTCCGCAGTCAAAGACGTCAGATTTATCTATAGAGCATCTACAGACAATCTGCGAATCTGCAAAGCCCTCCAACCAAATGTCCTAGATAGCCTTACCCTCTTTATTCATATAGACTCCCCAAAGGAACCCGAACTCCGCCATATTCACCCTTCTTTCCTTGAAACAAAAGCAGCTAAAGAAAGGCTTGCGAAGATCCGACACTGCAAACTATATATCACCTCGACAGACTTCGATCCTACAGATTCGGGGCAGCCTTCCCATACGGCCTTAGTGAAATGCCTACTAGAGGAGACACAGTCCATATTACAGACTACGACATTTATACGCTCCTTGACATTCTCGGGCTTGGTGCTACCCGAAGAACCCCATAGCTCATTCATCCAGAGATTCTGTAATCTACTAGAAGATCATATGAAGCGCTACAAGGGGTCTCTGCAGGTTAATACCAAAAACCCGACTTGGTCAGAAAGCGACTTAGAAGCTGTAAAACGATGTATTCGAAGGAGGGAAGATTCCGTCGTTAGCAATGAAGATAAGAGGCACGGAGACTGGCAGATGGCCATGGCATTCGGATTGAAGTTTCTCTGAACAGGTGTGTATGTTAGCACATAAGACTCCACTCTACCTCTAGACCTATCAGACAGCTAACTTCATATTACTCTATTAGTTCTATTAGCAATATTACAAGCGGAGCAGGATCATGATCTTCTTCTTTGCCGTGGGCGGGAAAATGGACAATGGGAAATGAGAAGTGTGTTCCGAAGCCACCGTGTAAATTTGGGGCGAAGACATAGGTCAGATTGCAGAGAGAACTCGTGTTCTATTTCAAGAAGTATTAAGAGAGAAAAGGTAGACTCCTAGCAAAGGCAAGGAAATCAAAGTAGGACGTGCATTCTGCTCTTTAACCACTGCTAGCTTGCAAAGTTTGTGCGCCCTTCCTATGCTTACTACTGCCTTTCTTGCTTATGCTAGAGGAATGCGCCATCTTTTCCGCGACCGAGAAGCTGGTAGGATTTGTACTGCGATATCCTGTGTAGATAGTGATCTCAAAGGTCGGCATCCCGTTATTTCGCGATGCGATGGATCGTTGTTCTCGTCCAGCCAATTGATGGCAGAGTCCGACCGATCGATCTTCTATTGGCTTGGTCTCAGACCTTTCTTTTATAAAAGTTTGGATCAAATATGCTGTGCCATCCAGTTGCGGCGCCATGAAAGCGGCTGACAAAAAACGCTGACTCTGGCCGTGTCGAAAAATGGGAAAGAAGAGAGGTGAGGGACTGGTAATATAATCTCGAATATATAAGACGGAAGCCAGTGGTGAATTGCTTAATTTTCTATAGAAGAAAATAGGTGATATTTATATACGTATTCACAGCGCTTAGTGAGCATTATAAAAACAACTACAATGTATGTGAAATCAATACAATATAACTAGCTTGGTAATGCAGAAAGAGTGTTTTCCTAATGCAACCTATATTACGCCCTCTATTGATATATAGTGGCAATAACGTCAATGGAGGCAACCATGTCTTATTTGGCAAC
>JAJONI010001192.1:0-13914 GCA_022190145.1 Pezicula rhizophila
AGTAGCCCTTTCTGTTTGACTCGACCACTTGACTACAACTCTTATTTGGTCACTTGTGTCAACTTTAACTTAGGGTTAAATTCTTTGTAGTTTTATTAGTTTCAATGACTGCTTTTGCTAACTCAACCTAGACCAGCTTTGTTTAAATTAGGGGTTGAATACTTGATGGCAGTGGTTTTTGGTATGGACATCTTTATAGGTAGGCTGGTAGGACTGGTGTTTAGTTTCTTGGAATTGCTTGTACAGTCACTCTACATGCTCATAATGCGGCTAAGTTCTCTAACATTAAGAACTTTTTTTAAAGTATGGGAGATTACAAGTCTGATTTTTGTAGTCACAGCTTAGCGGCTTTGATCTTGTGCACTCCAGAGTCGAGTCAAGGATTTGGTTATTATAGGAAGCAAGGCATCTAGCAATAAAATTTCATTGTCTCTTGTCTTTAAGCTTTTAGAACTCTTATATGTTGCTTAGCTACTCTCGTGCTGCTAGTTCCAATGATGCTACCTATTGAGAAAATAGTAAAATATATACATTCGTAAATCCTAATTCTCTTGAGGCATTTTGCTGCGACGAGTCGTCCTTTCGGTCTAAGCTTTACATTTTGATTAGAGAAACCGTGGAAAGTTTCGGGATCCTGGTTCTTGCGAAGAAAGTTCAAAAAGAATCTGTCAATACTTCTAAATCTCAGAGAAATATAGAATAACTCTTCTGTTGCCAATCAACAATCCTTTGTCACTTAAAACTTTCATAGATTGTCTTCTAATATCCTATGAGTCAGTATCTTGGAAGTTGACAGTCCGTCTCTTCTACCCACTGGACTCGCGACTCTCTCTGGCTTCAATTCTGATAGTTTTCAGAAAGTTGCTAGCAGAAGTCGGTTTGATTAGAGCTGGCCAAGGGTTGGAAGATGGGCTCTGAGAAGAAACGTTTTCCTTTTGTCTTTTTAGAATTTATTGGATCTTTGTAGGCCGCTGCTCGCTGTATTGGTCTTGAAATTCTGAATTAGGTCGCCGCTATAAGGGATCGTGTTACTCAGATTTTGTTTTGTGAAAGCTATTGACTTGTCACTTCACTTAACGGAAGACTGCATATAAGCTGAGACTTCGACACATACCTACCTACATTGCACCTCATTCTTGTTTAACTAAAATAATTTGAAGTGCTTATGCTGCTTAGCTCGAGTAATGATCAAATTTCTCTCTGACAGTAAAGACGGCGGTAGAATCTCTAGCTCGGCTACGAGGAGCATTGAAGCGACCGACGTAAAGAACTTCGCTTGATGTAGTAATTAAGAGTTGTGAGCATCGGGATGCCGTTATTCTCGGCCTTTGTCACCATACATCCTCTTATCTCCTTGTACAATTGTTACATTGCTTGTAATACTAATGCAACGTACTGATGTTGAGGCACCGATTCTCGCATTGGGTTTTCGGAAAATGAATTCATCGGAGGCTTAACCTACCGCTGGTGTACAACCCCGATTACGAAAACGCCTTGGTCTGGGCGGCTTTGAACCTTCATTGGCCGAGCTGCATCACATTCGCCTCGAATTTTGCCCGTTTACCGTCTAACCCCGTCATCCCGCTTATCGCCGGAGACCTATACAACCTGAGTACTTACTACAGTAGGTTTATAAAAAGACCTGCCATCTCCACAGAGTATATGCAGAAGCAAGACTCGGCATAGATAGACCGTGGACACAATGGCGACCTGCGAAGCTTGCAATACTATCCCACCGGTAGTTGTTGAGAACTACCAAGTGAAGGGAGAGTGGACTGAAATTGGCACAGTCAAAGTTTGTATGTCTTTCTCTTTTTGAACTGGATATTGAGAAGGCGAGAACACTAATCCCCTTTAGATGTCACTGGTTCCACAGCGTCCAAAAAAGCCATTGTTGACATCTACGATGTCTTTGGACCGGCACCCCAGACTCTCCAAGGCGCCGATCTCCTGGCTACAACACTCGATGTTCTAGTCTTGGTGCCAGACCTTTTGAAAGGAAGCTATGCACAAGGAGCCTGGTTTGGCGCTGATTTGAGTGAGGAAATGCAGCAGGCAAAAGCGGCTTGGTGGACGGGTATGTCTGATATTGAAGGACATATCAAGAGTCTCCATGCCGTCATCGATGCGGCCAAAGCGAAGTATCCAACAATTGAAAGTTTAGGTGCTTTTGGGCTCTGCTGGGGTGGTAAGGTTACTGCGCTCGCGAGTGGACCGGAGACACAATTCAAGGCTAGTGGTCAGGTTCATCCAGGGTAAGTTTTTGACTACTTAACGTCGTTGAATTGCGAACGACTAATATCCACCAAGGAGGCTTGAAAAGAGTGATGCTGAGAAGATCACCATCCCTCATATTGTTCTCGCTTCGAAGGATGAACCTGCAGATGCCGTGAAGGACTACACCGACTTACTCTGTGGTGAAGGCAAGACGGGCGAAGTTGAGACTTATCCCACGATGCATCATGGCTGGATGGGCGCCAGGGCTGATCTCAAGAACGAGGAGAACTTGAAGGAGTATATCAGAGGGTAAGTCACATGACTACAACTCCAATTGATGACGCCTGGCTTACAGAGGTCTACAGATATAATCAGCTGGTCAAATTCTTTACGAAATATCTATGAGGGAGAAGGAACAGGCTTGTTTATTGGGAGGTACGGAGTAAGGGGCCAGATGTGAGATCGTACCACCAACAGCAGAGCTTGTGCTGAATGATATGATGCTTTCGGAGTTTCTTTTGCTTGCCGAATTAAATTATATTCATGATGCACTTTGTAAACGGATTAGAGACGTGAAGATTTAATTCCATCTCGTCTTATCCAAACAGAAACATTTTAGTGAGGTTTAACAATTGCAATTGACATGTTAACGAAGGGAACGCAACTACAGTTTACAGTGCACAGAGGTGCTCCGGAGTTAAGTTTCGCCACACCGCCTGCATTATCAAACTCCTATGCCAGCCGTAGCAGCTTTTTGCCGGGCAGAAACCAAAGTGGTACTGTATGTAGCACTCCGTAAATGCCAATCGGATTAAAAGTTGACTGGAGACCCTTGCGCGAAATTTCCAGAGAAATCCGAAGGTGTACTATAGTGTACTCTGTACGACACCACACTCCTTTGCGGCACTTTATACAATCTTCTACTAGGCATTCTGATCATTGCAGACTCCACATCTTTCGAATTGCAGCATTGGACATCCTCCAACGTCTATCGAGCAGAGGCCCATGATGCCCCTGGCGGCGCTGCCGCAATTCAATTCAGTGTTGAGAGGACCAAACCTCGACTGTGTAAGCCCAGGATCATAACTTCTAATGGAGCAATCACATTCTGACATTTGCGATTACAGTGACCGACAAATTCATCCTTTCCCCATTCCCAGAAGCTCAACAGAAGTGCGCGAAAACGGACACAGTTTGAACGAGAAGTCGCAATTTCACAAGCAGCATCATGTTGCGAGCGACTGTGAGGACACTGCGGAATAGCCCAGCCAGGTCTAAGGTGTTTGCAGCATCTCCACTTGCTCAATTCCAAGCCAGAGGATCTGCTCAGGTAGTAAATACGGCGCTTCGCAGGCCAGGCGGGTCTTCACACAAAACACCCAAGCGCAAGTTTACCATCCCCCTTGACGACTTATTCGAGGTCGATGCAGGTAGTCTTGGTTTTGGGAGAAAGAAGGGTAAAAATGTGAGACGAACAGCACGGCCTACGCCAACCGTAGGAAAGCGATTAAAGAAATTCTCAAACCACTCCAAGACAGCAACCCAATCTAATGGACAGCGTCAATCACCAAAAAAGGATATGGTCATATACTCAGTAGACTACATATCAAGCATCAATGAACTCCCTACTGCCGAACATTACCATATTCAGTTGGATCCAGTAGCAGAGCGTTCGAGTCTGCTTAAAGATTCTGACCTATTGATCCAGCGGAACATGAACGAATTGTCCCCGAAGGTTACGACGTGGAAGTATAGATGTCTGCTTACGATTGTAGCCGCAGAATATCGGTTGGATAACATCGAAGGGCATGGAATGTCCCCTAAAGAAGCGGCTGGTGCAGCTGATCTACATGCCATTTGCCGACTTCACAAACAGGGCCTTCTGAAAGACATACTACCAGGCGGTATCTACGCGTCGCTTCCCAGTGTATCTTCCTCAACGCTACGTCTAGAAGTTGATGCAAAGAAGGATATTATTGACTTTGCTGCTCGGCACGACTGCCTACCAAAATTCACCTTTCAAAAAGCTCCCCGATCGTCCAAAGGCTATAGAGCCCATGTATCCATTCCTGAACTCGGGTTAGATGCATATGGCAAAGCAAAAGATGCGTCTAAAGCCATATTACAGGCCTGCATAAATTTGAAGGCAGCTGCTGAGTCTCGACACGAGGAGATAGGCGAGGGAACACTTCTTGTCAAAGATTATACCACATTGAATACAGAATCGAGCCAGTACTTTGTCCAATTCTACTGCCGCGAGGAGAATATGCGATACACTCTAAATACGTTCGAAACATCTGAGCAAAAAACAGGAGGAAACATGGCCACAAATATCACGTTGCAGCCAAAAAATACCAACGCTGACCGTTTTCTTGGTGTTGAGTTACTCGGCAATGCTGCCAGGGAGGTGGAGTATGAAGGCATTGCTATGAGGTCGAAAGCGCAGAGCGAAGCCGTCGCTTATCTAGTAACAGCCCTTGCATTGAAAAAGGAGCACCCAGAATTATGGAAGCTCTTTGAAAGGGAGATGAGGCAAGGAAGGGGGGAGGTACTTAAATCTCTATCACCTATCGATCTGGGTCTCAAATCTGATACAGTCGAACTAATGTGGGATACTTGCCGGGATGTCGCTCGGGCTGAAAAAGAAAACGACTTTGATGATTTAAGCTACATGGATGAGCAAGCAGTTCGGCAACCACGATTATCGCGACCACTCACCGAAACAGAAATACAGATGAAAAACGATATGTTAAAGCGAAGGCTTGCTTTATATGAGATGCACCCGTCTCTTGCTGAACTGCGCCGCAAGAGATCTGAACTCCCCATGGCTCAGTATAAAGATCAGGTTATGAAGATGGTAAATGAGAACGACGTTTGTGTAGTCGTTGGGGCTACAGGATCAGGAAAGACAACACAGCTACCTCAGTTGATCTTGGAAGAACTCATACGCGCTGGTAAAGGGGGGTCTTGCAATATCCTTTGTACTCAACCACGTAGAATTGCTGCCATTTCAGTTGCGGAGCGAGTGGCAGTTGAAAGGAATGAGCCTCTACGGCAAAGCGTTGGATACTCCGTTCGGTTCGATGCGAAGTACCCTAGAATTGGTGGATCCATACACTACTGTACAACAGGCATCCTGTTGAAAAGAATGCAGGATAACCAAGACGAGACGCTTGATGGCATTTCCCACATCATTGTCGACGAAGTCCATGAACGCGATTTGAATAATGACTTCTTACTTGTTGTTCTCCGGCAGCTGATGGCGGATCGCAAGGCTGCAGGCAAAGCCCCAATAAAAGTAATCTTGATGTCAGCAACAATTGATACGACCTTATTCTGCAAGTACTTTGGAGAGGGCTTCGAAGGTGGCAGGTGTCCGCATATTGAGGTCCCAGGACGAACCTTCCCTGTAACCACACATCACCTTGAAGATATATATTCCGAGTTGTTGAGTACCTATTCAAAGGGGGAGCTTTCGACCTTGTTTTTAAAGGAGAGTCAGGAGTATATCGACCGCGAAGTCACTAATCTACATAAACTTTCTGCAACGACTCCTAGCCCTGCGGATTCTGGGGACGGTGGCGTTGATGAAAACAAAGCTGTGATCAATTGGAAGTCAAAAGGGATCCTTGGCGACAATGGAGAGCTTGACATCGCTACGGATAAAGAAGATACCGTCACTCCTACGGGAATTATGGCCGTTACCATTGCTCATCTGCTGAAGACCACTACCGAAGGGTCCATTCTGGTGTTCTTACCTGGGCTTCAGGAGATTGTCGCTTTGCAAAAAATATTCACAAATACGAGGCCTTTAGGCATCGACTTCGCCCAAAATTCTGATTATAAAGTATACACCCTCCATTCGTCCATCCCTCAGATGCAACAGGAAGTTTTTGAGAAGCTGCAACCTGGACAACGGAAGGTCATTCTTGCTACCAACATCGCGGAAACATCCATCACCATCCCTGATGTGGTGTACGTAGTTGATTCTAGCAAGCATCGAGAGACGCAATATGATAGAGCACGAGGCATCTCAAATCTTGTATCAACGTGGACGGCAAAATCCAATGCAAAGCAGAGAGCTGGTCGTGCTGGTCGTGTCCAACACGGGCATTACTACACAATGGCATCCAAAGCTCGATACGAGTCCTTTGAATCATCGCAGAAGCCGGAAATGTTGAGGACTGATCTACAAACTTTGTGCTTGCAGATTAAAAGCATAGGATTTAAGGATATTTGGGGCTTCTTACGAAAAGCTATCGAACCCCCAGATAAGGCTACGGTTGAGACTGCACTTGACGAGCTTCGGGCATTGAAAGCTCTGGACCCAGATCTGAACTTGACCCCTCTTGGCCGTCTCCTATCTTCATTGCCCCTTACTCCATCTCTTGGAAAGATGGTCGTATTGGGTGCTATCTTCAAGTGCTTAGACCCTATTTTGATCCTGGCAGCTGCATCAACATCGAAGGACCCCTTTATCGCCCCTATTCTCCAACGAGACAAAGCCCAAAGATCCAAGATGCAGTGGGCTAGGGGTACTGGAAGCGACCACATGGCTCTGATCAACGCTTTTCAGGCATGGAGGGCTTTGAAAACTCCTCGACTTTCGCGATATAATGTGCAACCTGACTGGCAATTCGCACACGAGAACTTTCTTCATTACAATACCCTTGTTCACATTTCTCGGGTAGCAGAACAAATATTGGAAATACTAGAACAGTCTGGAATCGTTGAAAAGTTATCGTCGGGTGTTACTCCAAACAATTCACGAGCTCGTTACGGTTGCGCCGCAGATAATGTTAACTCAGCTTCCCAGCCACTGATAGTCGCTCTCGCAACAGCTGGTTTCTACCCTAACATTGCAGTGCAAAGTAAATACAACAACCCCAAATATCTACGCACAATACATGAAAACGAAGCAGCAATCCACATATCCTCTGTCGCTGCTCCTGTACCGTCAAACGGAAAACGATATGGTCCTATCACAGCTCAGGACGCTGCGCCGCATGGGACCATTTTCACCTTCTCTCAAAAGACACAAGCCGATGGACAAATGGTTAACTTACGATCTGTATCAACAACTTATCCCCTTGCCGTCATTCTCTTCGGTGGCCAATTATCGGAAAAGCATCGCATTATTACCGTTGATGAGTGGATTCCATTCTGGGTCCCCAGAGAAGTAAGGCTGCCGCTGCTCACTCTCGATCAAACCATGGGACAGTATTTCGAACGTACATTTGCCCGACTTAGAGCTTCAAATCAACGACGTGTTCTCGCTCAGCCCGCCCTGAGTCTTGCAGAAGGATTTTTGGACGAGGATCGTGTGAGAAATCCTCTCGTTCAAGGTATCGTTCGAGTTTTAGAAAGTTGTGCATCAAAAGAACCATCGAATTCCACCAGCAAGGCCGATATTTTGGGTAATTCGACGCCTATAGACACTCAGTCAATTCCAAAAGATATTTCCCAGGAAAGCGGCTTGGAGAGATATGCAGAGTCGAGATGGCCTCTGCCGGCTAAGAAAATGCCGAATCCGAATTTGGAGGACATCTTCCAAAGGTGGGTTAGAGGATGATGATTTATTGTAAAATACTTGTATCAAGAGGTTGCGTATAATGGGGCTTTGTTTTGTTACGAGGTGTTGCATAAGGTAGCGAGGAGTAAACATGTGTATGGAAATAGACTACCCTATGAATGGTTGTTTTAGAGGTTTGTTAGATTACGTATTTAGATCTTAGACCGATCAATCACTTCTCATTATATCCTTTCCCGACATATATAATAGGAATGCAATCGCTCGCAAAATTATCAACCCTATCTTACCCTCGTACTGAGGCATGTTTTACATATATGAACAAAGGAATACAGCACGCCAACCTCCCTTTCTACGAAAAAGGTTCCTATATTCATAACCTAACAATAACCATTTACTGGCAGACCACCTTAATCCATCCTTCTCCCCTCCACTCCAGCAAGCATAAAGTCCACACTCGCCCTAACAATCGTCTCCGCCACCTCCAACTCCGTTGCATCCCTCGGCGCATAAACCATCAAAAATCCACACCAAAGTCCTCTTCCACTCAATCCATGTCTCTGTCCCCATCCCCTTTCAATAACAAGTTTCGCATCCGGTGCACTAAGTGCTACATGTATAGATCCATCTATCTCATGCATATGCACTATTTCTCCACCCATCCACTTAGCTACCGGATGTTGTTTCTTGGTTGGAACACTACTTAAATATAAAGCATCACCGTGTCGTTCCAGATGCGAGGTTTTAATTGTTAGGGAATCTGAGTATTTTGTTGTTTTTGACAAATCGTGGATATAGGTTTGGAGTTTGGATTTTAGGTCTGAGGTGGCTCGGGTTGTGAGTTGGCGGTGGGGTACTATCCAATTTCCCACGTCTGGGCGAGCGCCTTCTCTTTGTGGGAGGCTTTCTGGATTTAGATAGGCTTGGCTTCCTTGGGGGCTTGAAGAGGTTATTGTACTTGGCTTGGTATAAATTTTGGTGCTGAGGGGCTCTTTCCCAAGGGGTCGGAGGAGCGTTTGGATTAGCCATCCGAAGGCGTTTTGGGGTACGCCGGATGGACCTAGAGTGTACCAGTTTCTGTAGTCGTTGAAGGAGATGTAGAGGAGTGGCGTGCTTAGGACCACGGGGAGGAGTGCGTAGATAAATTTTCGTTGGGATGGTGGGAGCTGGGTGAAGGTGTTGCGTAGGTGGGTTTGGAGAGTGGTGAGATATGTAGATGCCATAATGGATTCTTTGATTTTTATCTTTTTCTTTTTGTTGTCTCAATTGAGCTTGGAAATTTTGGAAGTGTCATTTCACGTCGGGGAGGGTTAGGATTTTGTATAGAATACGTGCGTACTCATTGTCACCCTATAGTCGTGTGGCATGATATAAAGTATGCGGGGATGAGGGGAAGGTAAAGAGAGAAAACGTGATTTGACCGGAACCTCGGATATATTATTCCGCCGCTTGTGACAGAGATCACCTTATGTGGCGTGATAATATCTGTGCAGTTGACTGATAATTATATGGTATTTGCTATGACAAAAGAGGCAATTTGGCTACTGGTGGTGCAGAGGAGTCGAGCGAGCGAATTTAATGGCGATGTTGAGACTGGAGTTGTTAAAACGCATTGGGTTTAGCGCAGATCTTCCATGCTTAGCGTGATATCCGAACAAGTTCTCAATTACACCCCGAATCACCTGCAACACCATATCATCAACTCGAACGCGCTCAACCATACATCTTGTTCTCAAATCCTCTCCGAAAGAGTTCGCCGTCACAGCAGATGTTTATTTATCGGTGAGAGCTATCACCAGCTCCTTCGACAGTCTTGCGCCTCGACGCGCCTGAACTTCGTGGGCTCGCAGCCTTCCGCATATAACATCCCCCGACACCTTCAAGATGGCGGCAGTACAAAATGGGAACTTAAATGGGGCGGCAAAAGGTCTCAATGGCGCTGCAGAAGAAAGAATGTTCAGCAAGCGATTCTCGGACATTCCCTCTGCCATAGATATTCCTGTTCAAGGAGAGGACGATGATCAGGCTGTCGAAATTGATCTGGAGGATCTTCTAGATGATCCTACAGAACTATGCACGCTTCTGGAGAATGAAGGCGCCGCGCGCACATATTGGATGACGGTGTCTTTGGCATATGCGAAGCAGAAGAAAGTTGATCACGCCATCGAAATGCTCATTAAGGGCCAGCAGGCCATGAAAGGTGGGCAGAAGGAGAAGCTTAGTATGCTGAGTTGTTTGTGCTGGTTATACTTGTGGAAGAGCAGGGAAGCTCCGCGTGTTGCGCCTGAGGGTCAGTTGGTCTCTGAGGCAAAGACCAAGGAATACTATCTGCAGCTTTCGACCTCTACACTCAACGAAGCTTTGCGAATTAACCCCGCCTTCCCACCGCTTTTTCTCGCTCGTGGTGTTCTGCAGCTTCTGAAGGCATCATTACAACCTCCTTCAAAGTCTGCAAATATCAATACCATCGACCCTGAGAAGACAGAGATTCTGCAAGCGGCGTTGAAATCATTCAAAGATGCAATACGAGTCTCTCAAGGAAGAAATATGATGGCAGTTCTAGGCAAGGCGAGAACATTGTTTTCTCTGGGAAAATACGCAGATGCTCTAGAAGGCTACCAAGAGGCTCTACACAAGATGCCAGACTTAGTGGATCCTGACCCGCGAATTGGAATTGGTGCTTGCTTCTGGCAGCTTGGATTTAAGGAGGATGCAAAGACAGCTTGGGAGCGCGCATTAGAGATCAATCCCGAATCGAAGATTGCGAACATCCTACTCGGTCTTTTCTACCTTGATGCGAGCGCGCATGTTCCTACAAATGGCCCAGAATTCATTCGATTGTATAAGAAGGCAATGACGGAGTACACACAGAAAGCTTTCAAGGCCGATAAGGACTTACCTCTAACGTGCGCTACCTTTGCTGGATACTTCTTGTCGCGGAAGTCGCTACCGAATGTCGAAACATTAGCGAAGAAGGCGATCCAATACACAGACGTGAACGCAATTGCCAGTGATGGTTGGTATTTGTTGGCGAGAAAAGAGCATTATAACGATGAATTGGAGCTCGCGAGCGATTACTACAGACGTGCGGATGAAGCGAGAGGTGGTGCTGATCGTGGATATTTACCAGCGAAGTTTGGCGCTGCTCAACTATCTGTGTTGAACAACGATTACGGGGAGGCTAAGCTGAGATTAGAAAAGATCATTCAGCACTCAAGGAACAACATTGAGGCTATGATACTACTGGGCACACTCTACGCCGAAGAAGTCTTCACAAGTCAACTCGCTAGCCAGCAGACTGGCGTGAAAGAGGACAAATCAACGGAGTTCAAGAAGGCAATCGGACTTTTAGAGACAGTCCGGACTGCATGGAAGGACCCGAAGAAGAACCTTGTGCCGGACGCCTCCGTGTTGCTCAACTTGGCAAGACTTTACGAATCTGATCAACCGGAGAAGAGTCTCCAATGTTTGCAACAGGTAGAACAGCTCGAAGTCGACCAGGTTCCTGCAGAAGAGCGACCCAAAGATCCTGAAGAAGAGATCGCCTTTCGGAATAGCCTCCGTGAGAGCCTCCCACCACAGCTCTTGAACAACATGGGTTGCTTCTACTATCAAGCAGAGAAATTTGATCAGGCCCGTGAGATGTTCCAGACGGCACTGAATGCATGTGTCAAGTCTGGTGAAAAGCAAGAAGAACTGGACAGCGACGCACTTGTTACCACGATCAGCTACAACCTTGGTCGGACGTATGAGGCGAACGGGCTTCTTGACGAGGCCAGTACAGTATACGAGGGCCTACTGGGTCGACATGGTGACTATACAGATGCTCGAACTCGTCTGGCGTACATCGCATTGCGTCAAAATCCTACCGAGGATGGTCCACGTGCAGTTTCTGACCTCTACAAGGACTCGTCTGCAGATCTTGAGGTGCGGGCTTTGTACGGCTGGTATCTTGGCAAGGTTCATTCGAGAAAGCGGACTGGCAACATTGCAGAGGACCCTGAGCTAAGACATTACAAGCACACGCTTCAAAACTATGAAAAGCATGATCGATACGCTTTGATTGGTATGGGCAACCTATATCTGATGACGGCTCGAGAGATGAAGCGAGAGACTGAACAGGAAAAACAAAAGCGTAGTGGTATGTACAGCAAGGCTGTTGAGTTCTTCGACAAGGCGTTACAATTAGATCCAAAAAATGCCTATGCTGCCCAGGGTATAGCTATCGCTCTTGTCGAAGACAAGAAGGACTTCAAGACTGCTTTGACTATTTTCATCAAGGTTCGCGACACTGTCAAGGACCCCAGTGTATATGTCAATCTTGGACACATCTTTGCAGAATTGCGACAATACTCAAAAGCTATAGAGCATTATGAGGCTGCACTCGCCAAAGATCGAGCTCATGACCATCAAATATTAGCTTGTTTGGGTAGGACTTGGTTGCAGAAGGGGCGTGCTGAGAAGAGTTTGCAGGCATTCAAGAACGCACTTGACTACTCGCAGAAGGTAAAGTTCCCCCACCTTAATTGTAGAGCCTGAGCACTGACTATTCAGACCCTCGAGCTTGCTCCAGAGCAAATTCATTTCAAGTTCAACGTTGCATTCGTTCAGATCCAGTTAGCAACTACGATATATAACATGCCAGAAACACAACGGACGTTAAATGAGGTTCAAGATGCAGCGGCAGGTCTTGACCAAGCCATTGAGTCTCTAGATGCCATTGCCCAGCACCCACAAACACCATACCCTAAGCATGATATCGAGCAGCGATCTAACATGGCTCGAAATACTATGCGGAAACAACTTGAGCGTTCTATTCAAGCACAGAAGGAGTTTGAAGAGAAGAATGCAGAGCGATTGAATGCCGCAAAGGAGCAGCGCCAAGCAGAATTACAGAGACGTGAAGAGGCCAAGAAGGCGGCCGAGGAGGCCGAGAAACAGCGAAAGATGAAGATTGCACAGGAGAGAGCGGCAATTGCTGAGAGGGATCGTGAGCTTGCAGAAATGAGAGCTGAGGAAGACAGAGCTAGAGAGGCGGCTGAAATGACGACAGACAGTGAGACAGGAGACAGAGTAAAACGGAAGAAGAAGCCAAGAGCTGGCGGCAAGCGGAAGAAGAAGGAAGGGGATGTCACAGATGACGAAGAGAGCGGGGCCGAGCCGAAGAGAAAGAGCCACGCAAAGAGCCGAGGAAGCGGCCGGGATACAGATGACGAGAAGCCAAAGAAGAAGAGAAGGTTGGCAAAGAAGGACAAGAATACCCATGTCAAAGACTCTGGCAAGTTCAAGAGTAGCGAGATTGTGGTGGAGAGTGATAGTGAAGGCGACAATGGTGCCGTTGATGCAGCTAGGGAGATGGATGCTGATGTCTTTGGTGACGAAGAGCCTGGTGCCATGGATGTCGATGAGGGAGGTAGTGAAGAGGAAACTACTACTCGCGCTCCGAAAAGAGCCAACCGGACGAGGAGGGCTATCTCAGATGATGACGAAGATGAAGATGAGGAGGATGCCGCACCGCTTGCAAAAACTACGGATGACTCGCCTGCTACAGCTAATGGCGATACTCCCATGGCTGATCCCGTTGACTCTGATGATGAATAGTGGCTCCTCGGACGTGTCACGAGACATCGATAATCACATTGTACTACAGCAGAATCACAAAATAGGCCTGGTCGGTGCCTGAGTTTCTAAAATCATTTATGCATGGCGGCGAACTGGGAGGGCGTTACATTGTGCGACTATGATTGTATATTAGAGGAATGAAAGCGGGAGGAAGAAATTATCGACATGATGATACATTTGGGGATCATGAGCGGCCAGGCGGTTGAGTGGCACAAAGCATATCATCTTACCTAGATAATTAACATTTGATGCTACTCACTCATAATTTATTGATTTGTTTGTACAGTACTAACAATAGTCTCATTCTACAAGACAAAACGCGGTACCTGTTACTGTTCATTCAATTTTTCTGTTACCAATACTCCTCGAGACTACAAGAACCTTATAGTATTAATTACGTCTCAGTCACCCACCAGATCCTCCCATCTAAAAATCATTCATAAATCATAAATCATAATATCACGGGAATTCTAAACCCAACCCCCAACCTTATCCACCCTTTTCAATTCAAACCCATAAACTCTCTGTCCCTTCATATCCTGCAG
>JAJONI010001193.1:0-13909 GCA_022190145.1 Pezicula rhizophila
ATTATTTAATGGTTATAAGGATTATATCATTCAACGTGTAGTATGTAAGAGTTATAACTCCGTAATATAGTAGAATTATTTAATTATACGAACTTACAGTGGAACAACGTCTCTTTTCTAACATAAATAGTGGATTGACACTTTATTGATTTGATATCATTTGTAGTATACAATCTCATTAGAATCTGACGATACCAACAGTAGAAAACACCTCGATAACATCACAAGTCTACCTTTAACCTACGTCTGATCATGACGTGATCTTGCGGAGCACCAGGTAGGATCCTTCTTAACGCATTTGTCTTCTCAGCAGCCCTCTCGAATTTGATCTCGTATTTGGAGAAGAGATGGGCAAGTGTGAGTTTCAGCTGATCGGTCACATACCACCTGCCAGGACACGAGCGTCTGCCCAGGCCGAAAGCCAGAAAGTTCTCATTCCCTTTCCACAATGGATCGGGTTTGCCTCGAGCATCCAGATCTCTGATCTTGAATCTTCCTGGATTGTAGGTTGTGGCGTCTTCATAGATGGAGTCGTCGACATGAATGCCCGCCGCGGATACACCGAGTCGAGTACCGTAAGGCACATGTATACCGTTCTCCAGCGTAACACCTTTGGGGTTGACTACTTGGCGCATGAGGCCAGGAAAAGCGACTTGAAGGCGGAGAGCCTCCTTGATGGCATTTTCGGTGAGATTTAGTTTCAAAATATCCTTCTTTTCTGGGAGATAATTGCATCCTTCCAAGACGGAAAATGCTTCGTCCTGAATAGCTTCAAGGAAGCCTCCCTCACCGCCGCCCATGGTGACTAGATCCAGGATGCTCTTAGTCACGGCAGCAGTAGAAGTTTCGATAGCGGCTAGATTGGCCATCGCAATACGTGCAATTAAGATTTTGTCGAGGTTTGCTGAAGATTCTCCTCGACGAATGGACTTTTGCACCATCCATGTCAGCAAGTCATCCGGCAGTTGTGTTTTCTCACCAGAACCCTCGAACACATTCTTCGCATCAACATATCGCTGTCTAACTACGGGAAGCAGATGCGATGAGAATTTCTTCATCGCATAGATATTGTTGAATATTCTAGTTAGCCTTGAAAGCGGTCCTTTCAGAACCTGTGGTAGGACATCCTGAAGCACAGTTTCTGGCATAACCACCATCGCCAACCCCTTGGCACAGTTTATGTAGTCTTCGTTTCGACCTAAGGAAGCTTTTATCAGATCCAGCAATAAGAAAAGCCTTGAGTACAGGATGGGATCGGCTTACACAGGTCCTTGCCCAGAAATACTCTATTGGAGGTCCGCGCAATGATAGTTTTCAAATCATTAGCAAGAGGAGTGGTTTTCCACTCATGAGAGTGTCCTAATACCTCATCTAAAGCGGAAACAATCTCATCATTGATTGCAGAGGTCAAGTTGTCCAGGTTGAGAGTCAGCTCTCGGCGCAACAGTTCTTGTACAGTGTGATCACCGATCAGATCATCTCCGAGAAATGCATGGAAATCGTCGTGTATCGGATCCAAACTGATGATGGATTCGGGTTGGTCAACAATCCAGCGGATGAATGTGGGTGGCAGAAGCAACAATGGACGCCCGAAAGCGACCGCACATGCTACAGCATTACCAAATTTATTGAACTGCAGTTGAGTAAGTACAACAACTTTGAGGTGGTTCTGTAATTTGAACCCACCTTGAAATACGCTTCAAGCACGTTTTCTTTGTTTCTAACAAGGGATCGAGCTTTTGCGCGAAGATAGGAAAAGGGTTCTTTGCGACGATCAATCCATGGTACTCCCTTTGGGATTGAGTGCTCCCAGGTCGTCAATCTGTTAAGCAAGTAGGCGAAGAGAGAAATTAGGACAAGCCCAATTGCTCCATAATGAAGAGTTGTGGAAGCGAGTACTGAGACCATTGCTTTGCAGTAGACTGTAAAGATCAAAGATTGGGCAGGTGAGACAATGTGAGAGAGTTGAGAGGAACCTCGAGATGATATTGCAATGGGAGAGCAGGGAACGAAAGTTACAGGACCAATATACTACAGCAGGACCTGTACTTGTAATGAGCATCCAAAAGATGATAGTAAATCTAAAAGACGGCCTTTTCTATTATGAACGAATGCAATTCCAGGTTTATGTCAGCAGCTCACCTATAAGATAGTCTACCTGGTGGCTTGTTGGGATTATGTAATTACGGCATTGAGGAGGTGGTGAGATCATGATACTTGTCGTCTCATTTGCTTCTTGCACACAAGGCTAACCCTGGAGTCTTGCCGTTCTAATTAAGGTGGTTGAAAGTCTCGTCATCTGAAGCTATAGTATCAGAGTTTCCGCAATCTTCAAGTCAGAATTTCACATTCTCATCTACTTAAATATAAACTCGAAAAAAAGTGCTTTCGTCCAGTCGTCGCCTAGCGCCACTAGACTGGAGCAAATCTACCTGGATGGTGAGTGCTTTGAATGCCATTGCACTCAGCAGTATTTGAATCAGGGAGTCGACCTTCATGTTCGCTGGTTCGCATATGTTGCAAAATGCTTTCAGATACGATATCTCGCATAGAGCGCCTCATCGGCGAACAGACTTTATTTAGCAGCGCCCTCAATTTGCTAATGATAGGTATCATCGCTCAACTCATTCTTGGACGCTTCACGATTCATGGACGATTCTGGAATGCTCAAGCATGGACAGGTGTTCGTCAAGAATGGTTTCCCAAGATAAGAGCAAAAGTTCGCTCCATCGGCGGCATACGCCAGATGCTAATTGACGGCTATGAAGGTGTAAGAATATGATATTTATGGAGCAGTTAAGGTACCATAGCTAATAAGAGAAAAGTTTTCAAAGCAGAAGAAAGCATTTGTATTGCCAATGTTGGCCGAGAAGCCATGGCTGGTGCTACCTCCTTCCTGTATTCCTGAGCTTCTCGCAAAGTCAGATTCAGAGGTCGACATGAACATTATCCACGAGCAACAGCTCCAGCATGAGTATACGCAAGGTCCCCTTGGCCGTCATGCTGTCGACGTGCCCATTCAATACGACGTTCTCCATCGTCAATTGAATCGAAAGCTTCCTCAGTTGATAGATGCCTTTTACGACGAGCTTGACCATAGCTTTAGACAATACTGGGGCACTGAAACGTCTTATACGGAGGTAAGAGTCGCAGCAACATGCGAAAAAATCATCACTCGAGCCGCGAATCGGATTTTCGCAGGCTCAGAGATCTGTCGGGATGAGGACTTCTTGAAGCACTCTCGACTATATTCAGAAGGGGTCGGCAGTGGTGCAATCATCGTGCGCATGCTTCCACGATTGCTACGACCTCTACTCGCACCACTTATCACCTACCCGAACCGCAAACATCATGACATTTGCTTGAGAGTCTGCCTCCCAGTAATAAGAGATAGGCTGCAGCGTACCTCTGCGAAGCGAGCAGATGCTGGATTTCAGTGGGAACCGCCGGTAAGCCGTACAACTGGAGCGTTATTGATCAACAGGATACGTCGACTAACAATGAATTCAGCTCGATATGCTTCAATGGATCATCGAAGAAAGTTTTGACCGTAATGACCCCAAAGAGCTTGACGTCTACCTGATCACCCAACGATTACTGATGCTCAACTTCGTTGCCATCGACACCACTCACATGTCGATGACCCATACTGTCCTCGACCTTTACCGCTCTCCTAACTCCGAAGATTTTGTGGCCGGTCTTCGCCAAGAATGCGATCGTGTGCTTGAAGCAAATAATGGCCAATGGACCAAGAGCGGGCTCGATAGCCTCTTATGTATAGACTCGACAATCCGTGAGTCAATGAGATACTCAGACCTTGGATACATATCATTGACCCGTATGGTTGTCGATCCACATGGCACTCAATTTAATGCCAACGGCACAAATAGCAGCAGTCCATTGTCCATACCTCCTGGCATTCGAGTCTGCGTGCCTGCGCATGCAATCCACCGAGATCCTGCATTTTACCCTTCACCTAACGAATTTCAAGCCTTCCGGTTTGCCAAAGCGGGACAAGCAGAAAATAAGCTTTACGAGCCCAAGGTATCCATCGTCACCACAACGGACAAATTTCTGCCCTTCGGCCACGGCCGTCACGCATGTCCAGGTCGTTTCTTTGCCGCACAACAGATGAAGTTGATGCTAGCGTACCTGGTGCAAAATTACGATGTGGAGAAGTTGTCCACGAAAGTGGAAAGCAAAGTCACTGTGGGGACCGCGAAACCTGATATCAATTTGAAGATTAGGGTAAAAAGACGGACGGGACAGGCGTGAAGCTAGGGGTCTACTGTGTGTAGCTTGGGGTGAAACTCATCGTACGATGGAATGATACCCCTATGTGTGGTGTTCAAACCAGAGAATTGGACACTGGTTTTAGTTCTAGATGGCCTATTTATCTAGACTAGATTTGTATGTAGACCTCAGGATGACATTTGGAGGTCAAAAAGCACTTTGCAGTTCAGTAGGTCCAAAATATGCCGATTTGATAGAAACATGAGTGAAAACTGTTATTTTCACCGTCCATATCGCTAAAGTGTAAATTTACCCAGTGGCTCCATCATCAACTTGAACTCTGATTATTTCTTCCTGGGCTCAAATTAATTAATTTCTAAATAATTTTAGATAGGTAAGAAATGGTTGATAACATTCGCTCTTCCCAAATTTTCTTCTTCTTTTTCTTTTTCAATTATTTCAAGCAGAGAGCTCCTTTTGCTTTAAGCGACCATATGTATCGCTAATCTGTCGGACTATAAATAAGCGAGGCCTACGACCAACTCGAAAAGCCTCGGGCACGGCACTTCCATAATGTCGGCGTCAGGAATCTAGTTGCAAGTCTGGTGTTGAACTCATGGTCTACTCAAAATCTGGATACATGGTAACAGTCATTGGAATCATTGATGGGTTCAATCCAGAAGACTGGCCTACCGTGCAGCGAGTTTTAAGTTTTTTTTACACGTATACTTGAGCAATAAGCGTGTTAAAAAATTTATTGTCGCAGATATCCTCTTATGAACCCGTAAAACAATCTAATAGTACAAAATTTTCCGAAACCTTTACAGGCATTTGAAATTCCTTCATTGGTGCTGGGCTGGCCTTGTTGGTACAGTGCAATAAGTATTTGTATTCCTACAAGACGACGACATGGCACACCTCGATGTCCTTCGTCCAAACATAGATCTGGAAATGCTGTCATCAATTGAGAGATTCTGATATGATACATCTTTAGGCTCGAACTAATGCCATTTTCGCGGCTGAAGTCGTTGCGGCTGCAGTTGTAGCACCCGTGCCAGTGGCAGGACCACCAGTATCATTATTGTTTTGGTTGATCGGCTGGTAAAGATGGAAGGGAATGCTGGTAGCGAGATTATTGAAGGATGGTGCCACAATGATAGGACCGATAATCAAGGCTAGAAATACCACCAAAATAAGGAAATAGAGGACGGCATAACGCGTAATACGTCTACTTCGCAACTTTGACTGCTTTGTTGTATATATCGTTGGTCGAAATTGTTGACTAGAGATTGTTATTGATTGCTCACTCAAAGTCAGGTCATTACATACCTTGGTAGGAGCCAGAAGATCATCATGGAGTGTATCTTATCCACTTGAGGGATGATAATTATAGGCAGCATGATGAATAGGATCATGTGGCAGAGAACAAAGTCTCCCGCATATAGACCTAGCTCTGTAATTTTGCACAGAAACTCCCGTCCAGGCTGGGACAATGTATGCCAACCCATTGAGTACCACTTGCCAGTCCAAAAAGCAATATTGGCTGCGTCTGTTTGCATTTCGCGTGTCAAGGCCAAGCCGATAAGTAGCTTATATATGAAACGCTGGATGGCTGCGGCGGCGATCATACCAACAAGCGCCTTGCTGAAAACGAAACCTTCTAGAAAAAACATTATCTCAAATGAGGCCAAAAGAGTTATTACAGCAGTACCATGAGCGATAGCTGCAAGAACTGAGCCAAATTGTTTGCAGCACATACTTAGGACCGGCCCCATGCAGCATGCTAAGCCAAACATCGCCGCGAGTATCGCAATGTTGATTCCAATTGGCGCCAGAGCTACGATACCTAGTCGGATCAACGAGTTGGTGGCAACGGCGGAAGAATCATTAGGAAGAACGCCAGTCTGAGCGTTGATGAACAAGTATGGGATCGAAGTGACCGCGATGATTACAAGTGGCCCCAGAAATTCCGCGAAGAACATAGTCGAGAGCCTTGCGCGTGCGGCAGGAGTAGCTGCCGATTTTGAAGATGGGTCGCCCAGCTGTTTTCGTTTATAACCAGTAACTTTAGTTCGCGATAGACGAGAGAATGCAATCCATGACCCAGTGTGGGAACGAGAATTGCCTCTCGATAGCCAGCGAATGAAATCGCGGTAGTCGATAAAAAAGTCGCCCCAGGAGAATTGATGAGGGTTATAGAGAAACGGAGAAATACAGATAGCTAGGAGGGATATCCAGAAGTAAATGAGGCCAGCCTGCCAAACCGTTAGGCTTGCAAATAAAACCATTAAAACAGTTCGGCTTCCTAGATAGATCGATGGACCAGCAAACCGGGAGTATAGAACGCTAAATGGGATCCTAGCTGTGGCAAATCCTCGCCCTGTACCAATATACCTTGCACCGCCAAACGAGAGATCTTGCTGAATAGAATTTGCATAGATTTGGCAAACAAAAACCTCGAACACAGGCGATAACGAGGCTACTTGTTTCCCAAGGCGCATAAATGCACGGAAAAACCCACGCTCAGTCATCTCTTGAACAACTAGGGGCACAAAGGCAATAGCAAGAACGATGATAATCGAAATTATGCAGCGATATACCCAGTCAAGAATAGGGTCAATATCAGAACAACCAGTCGGTACAAGAGGATCCGTAATAGGAACGCCGGCCTTGACATGGCAGCTAATGACCTGGTTTCGAAGGGCTCCTATATTAACTAGGGATATCATGAACGCTTGAACCGACAAGATGATGAAGACATTGTTCAGATGAAATCCTGGGTGAGCATAGTAGAAAGATAAGAAGCGGTCCAACGGTAGCTGCGTCCCTAGGTAATAATACTCTCTCGAGAGCATTTGTTCGCCCATCCCAGTCCCGATCTTTGTCGCAAAATTAAGAATCGACCCAAAGCCTAAATCTCGACCTTTACCACATTGATAATATTCACAATGTTTAATTCGACCTCCGCGGAGAACTGCTGTCATTCCTGCGTAGATGTCTTCATTGAGATGTAAGCCTTTCTGTGCCTTAGACACACCTCCTCTTGTCATCATAAATACTCCATTTAAAAAGTCTGGATGGCCGTAGTGAAGTTTGCCTCCGATTTGAGACAACGTGCGAGCGAAGAGTGTGCCAAACGTCTGCTCTTTTCCAGCAGCAGTATCCCCAAGAAGTCCAATATTTTCAGAAAAGATGTATTCGCGAGCTCCAAGAATTGCGACTGGGTTCGTAGTGGTTTTAACGCCTGGCGTGTAAGGGTTGGTTTCCATAACCATCTCTTCAAACTCAGCAAGAACACTTCTAATCTTGAGGCATTCCTCTAGATAGTTATCTTGATTTGCATCAATAAGCTGTATATATTCACCACGATAGAATATAATAGAGTGATTCTGATTGTCAGACTTTCCGTCGCCTAGGATAGGATTGCCAGAGAGTTGGATTCGAAACTTAGGTTTGCGCATGCCATTTTCCAGGATTTCGCAGTGTCCGTCAATCAGCGCTGAGTATATTCGAGGCCCATCCACGCTATTAACATCGAGAGGTGCTTCTTCGTCGAGATATGCAATTTGAAGATCCGGATATGCGCGAAGTAAGAATTCAGTATTCTCTATCTCTTCCTTGGTAAACTTTGAATATCGCTGCATAGAAACAATCATCTTAAACTTTCGTCGAGCCATCCGTTCAAGTTCTCGTTCTAGTTTGTCCGTGTTGCCTAGCAAGTGCACCACCTCAGGATTTTCAACCCTGTATATTAACTTAATTGCACGGCTATAGTTCATGAATCCAGAAACAGTGCGATAAAGTGTTTGTGAACGAAGCGATGCCCAAATTCGAGTTCGAAGTGTATACTCCGGAGCGGCAGATTTAAAACCAATGAAGTAGAACGGCAGATCATCAATTCTTTCCCTAGCAGAATTTGCCGTAGGTTCTTCGCCGTTTGATTGAGAAATCTCGTCTGCCAGAATCTTCGAATCCTTGACGAAACAGTCCCACTCCATAGGATATAGTCTTTTCAGATATTCTAGAAGCGTAATCCGGGAGAAGGGTTCGTCTGCTCGTATAATTTCGCGGAGAGAGAGAAGGATTTTTTCGCTATAATGTGGGATTAATACAGTGAACGTTGGCATGTTGTCAACAGGTGATGGTTGTGGTATAGGCGTGGACAACGACTGTGCAAAAAAAGATATCCGCCGCTCTGCCTCACTCTTCGCTTGGAAGAAATTGGAAGACTGAAACGACTGGTCCTCTTGAGAGACGAAAAATAGAGGTGCTCGAAGGGTCCTTTTTCCTTCCTGGTCAGAGGGTACTTGATGGTATAATAGGGCCTGGACGTGCTCGATGGAGAGAAGATGTTCTCGATACATGGAAATAACGATAGCATTCCAGATCTGGGAAATAAGCACTTTAGGTGCGTATTTAATTTCCATGTCGTTTGTTGCAAGGATTTTGGAATATATCCGTTTAGGTAATCGAGAAAAGATATTCTTCCATGGCGTTAATATTGAAATCCCTAGAATAAATGACCTACCAACAGAAAACACTGTATTCGCAATAATGTACCATAGAAATGTATCAAGGAAGAATAGAATCATGTCGGTAAATAGCATTATCCCAAGAGTGATCTGAGGTTGCATCTTGCAAAGAGTGTCGCCAAAAAGAGCATCACCAAGGCAGCTGTGGATTTTCATAGTCGAAAGAATCCGAATAGAATCGCGAATCGACAGTGTAAGAGCCACGTAAGATTCCCCTAGTTTGGCTGCAAATACAACAATCCAGAGACCGTACGACATGTAGATATTGTTGCCAGTCAGCGGCGCGTAGCTGGCAGTAAATGTATGGCTAGCGGCATACTGTCTCGATTTCTTCGACACCAGATAGCTTCCGAAGAGACCGCCGATTGGCATAACAGCGAAAAACAAGAATGTAACAAGATTGAAGAAGAATTGCACGACTCCAAGGATCAAAGCAATGGTTGTAGCTTGTGTGTTTGGGACAATGAAAATATACACGGACGGGCCCACGTTTATGATGAGTATGCCGATGAGAAAGAGCAACCGCTTCATAAGAGGTTGGGCACCCGGCCATGCGCGAGGCACATATGCCCATTCGGCGAGAGTTGCACCAATCATGATCAGAGTTGAAATGGCACCGCCAAGTGCTCCTGCTGACCAGTAAGCTGAGCGATGAGGTTGGTTATTGACTTCTTGCTGATAGTTACTTGTATAGAGGGTGGGCGAATTGAATGCTGTATAGAACCAGAAAATGGTGATGTGAATGATCCATATCCGGTTGAAATTAAGCAAAAGATGGAACCAAGACCTAGTCTCCTTATATGTCTTGAAAAAGGCTTCCTTCCAAACAACGTCCTTCAATTTCAAATACCGCTCTGCAGGATCGAAATCTACAAGACGAGACTTGTCTTCCAGAACAATGCGCTCGAGACATTCTGGGTACCAGAACAACTGGTTGCAGTCGTCATACCCAATGATTTTGTCATGGTCTCTTTCTCGATGCATATATTTGCCGTTCACAATCTCGTAGCTCTGGCTACAGCAGTACTGATAAAGGGGAGTGATGACGTTGTTGAGGTATGTATATTCTTCAACGGGCTCCACCAAGTTCTGACAGGCAGGTGAATTTAAATAGTCGTCTGCGCATTTGAAGATAAAACACAAGCATTCTGGCATAAAACGCACTTGATTTGCTTCACCCCAGCAGAGCAAGTATAACGCAATCTGACGAGCGCGATCGTATTGTGACATACGGTTCATACGAGATTTCCACCGGAACTCTCCAGCTTCCAGGCTATCATCGTCATCGTCGACTTGTTCAGAGCCCTGCTCATCATTCAGGTTGTTCTTCTTGGTCTTGGAATGTACAGCTTTGCGAGCTTTACGGGTCCTGCGATTGCCATTCCGAAGTTTCATTTTTGCAAAACCAGGTCCGTCAAGATCTAACTGTGCAGCGAAATACCACTTTCGGTAGTTGGAATTATCACCCCCAATATAGTCGGCGTGGAGTGTCAATAGAGCTTGGTTAGGAGTCATGCGGGAGGCTCGTGAATCCAATAGCGTCATGAAGTGGTCGAACATATTGCGCATACTATCACGTTGGAAGCCGAATTTTGCTGTGAGATCGAGGAAAATGTCTTCAATCTCCTCTTTTGAAATAGGAATTTGATTGTCAGAACTCCAGGCTGGGTAAGGCTCGTGAGAATTCCGCAAGGTTTGATCGTAGTAGCCTCCATGGTTAGACGTTGAATTCCTAGAAGTTCCTCCGTTTTCTCCATAGTCGAACTGGGATGAAGAATGTCCATAGCCTTCGTAGTCATTGCCACTGCCATAGTCGTCCATATTCGTACCATTCGCTGCGCCGGGGTAGTCACTGAAATAGTCGGAGCCATCGTTAGAGCTGTAGTCGCCACGCTTCCTTAGGTGAATATCCCCATCTTGGTTATGATAGGGTTGCTGGAAGGAAGCCGAAGTACCGTAGCTCTGGTATTGATCATTGAATGATTCGTCATAATATTGGGCAGCACCTTCGAAGTTCTCATAGTAATTATCATTGTGTTGATGAGGGTTATAGGGATCCGTATCGTAATAGCCACTATGGTAGCTGTCAGCATGCCAAGTATCACGAAACGGAGCATTGGAAGCTGTCATAGTACCCGTCTGAAGTCTGACGATAGTTAAGGTCCTGTGGTGGGTAACCCGAAAAGCCATAGACATCGTTATGCTCATCTTGGTAGGCTGATCCTACATTTCCACCTTCATGATAGGCTTCATTGCCGTGTCTGGCATCTTGACGTTCGGGCATATCCTTCTCAAATTGTGATTATAGGTGCACTGAGTGAGAAGATTTCTTAACAGAAGAACAGGAATGCTGAAAAGAATAGTCACTGGCGATGAGGCTTTAAAAAGTCGACAGAGGGATTTACAGTGGTGGTAGAACCCCCCCTTAATGCCATACTCTTTCTCGTATTTCATGTTCTTAGCAATGATGCTCCAAGGGGTTATAACCAATGATACTTCTCCTTCACATTGTACGGAAGTACAAAACACGAAAATATGCTACCTACCTGGGCGGTAATAAGCCTTGGAGGTGTGAGAGAGCATGCGGTATCCAACCGGAGAATTTCTCGCACTCGCTTACCATTCAGTGTTAGTTTGTCTGCGTCGTTAGGGTTGATTATGCATGATGACTGAACTACGAATGAAAGACCATAACCGTTTCTCCGGTAAGCCAGTAACCCCCCAGGGTCGCTACTATATCTATCAGCCTCAAAGTTGTATACTGGCGCGAGGCCCTTTTATTATCAAACTTGATTCAGAATAGTGTACATAGTTTTCCACGTTATTTGGAACTTTACCACCATGCGGGTGATGTGCCTATATTGAAGTGATTCCAGCTTGATGACAATGAAACCGAGACTCCAACATTTGAGAGTTTGTGAAGGCCGGAGATCCATTGCGCTGCTACTGGGCAAGCCCATAGCAATCGGCAGAGTATGGTGAAAGTTAGACAAAGATCAGGATTAACTGTAATCATAAAGCGTTGTGCTATGCATCTGCAGGCTTTCTCTCTCGGGGAAGAAAAGTTTTGCAGTCGGCCAAGATTCCTTGGAGCAGAGAATGGCACTGGGGCCATGATACAACCAAGAAGACATCAGTAAACCACTTGATGACTCCATGCTTGTGTTTCAGGAGGATAACAATTAGAAGCAAAGGTCGACAGCCATAGGGGTTATGAGAACCTGTTTTCTCCCTAAGAGATCACTGATGACCTCGCTTCTTATATTGTTTTCTTTTCTCGTCGCTATAGCCTTCCGAACTAATAACATCATGTTGTTTATTCGTCGGTAGCAGTCGACGTGTGAAAATGGAGGCTCGTCTCATATTTAAAGCCCAGTCTTACTAATTGCAACTGTGGTAATTGTATCAATGAAGTTGGGTAAGTAGGAGCTCGGTTGCGGCGTCCTTGTCGTTCAATTCAACTGCTTGACGTGGTATCTCTACCAGTGGTCGCCACTCGCAGCTTACAGCCTTGATGATGGCTGGAATCTCTTTCCTTGCGATACCCCTTGTCCACCAGCATTCCGTGAAGAGTTGCAAGAAGGGTAAGTAGTGAGCTACGATGACCAGAGCGCGAGGCCTCAACTCCTTTACGAGCTCATTGAATGTTGGGGTCAGCATTGCCGCCCAAGACCACACCTCGGGCCCCAGTTCGGGAGCTGGTGAGCGGACCAGAGCAAGGCGCCCATACAATTTCCCAAGCTGTTCCATTGTGCGCTCCAAGGTCCCCAAATACATCCAATCGGAATCCGTCGTTTCTATGCCGTGAAGCATGTCTTGGAGACCTTTGGGGAGTATCGATGGAACGCAGACCGGATTAAAATTCCCACGGAAATTGAAGATTGGAGAAATTGGAGACTGTTCAACCTTTTCCCAGCCCACTGTTCTGAAGAGAGATTGAGCTCCAATACTAAGGCTCAGCCACTGTGAGATATGGAACTCGGTATCCAGATGCATGTCGTGTTGCCTCATTCCGAGAACGACAAATAAGAGCGAAGTAACGAGGAGAGCCTGGTGGTTGCTTTGCGACATGTCCGAAATTGCTCTTCGAAAACCTCGGAGTGCCTTGTCCTGGTAGACGGCTATCATATTTTGTACGTTGGGCTCATCTGGATGGAGATCTTGTAGGTGGAGGCACGTGACGGCAAGTATGCTGTGCATCAAAAAGTCGTGTTCAGAAGCAAGACGAGGTACTTCGACTTGCCATACGTCCTTGACACAGCGGGGGGAAAGCTGTACATTCAGCGAGTCGTGAGTCGAAGTAAGCCACTGGTGCATCATGCGCAGCTGCGTCGCATTCTTCTTGTTTACAGCTTTGATGTGACTTGGAATTTGAGGCTCTTGGAAGACTATGCGGAGATAGCGAGATGGTGATGATGTGGTGACAGGTG
The DNA here is from genome assembly GCA_022190145.1 of Pezicula rhizophila. Taxonomy (NCBI): domain Eukaryota; kingdom Fungi; phylum Ascomycota; class Leotiomycetes; order Helotiales; family Dermateaceae; genus Pezicula; species Pezicula rhizophila. Next base: position 13,196 of record JAJONI010001193.1, read on the forward strand.
ATTCGGTGCCACCACCACCACCACCACCACTACTACTACCACTATAAATGCATCTCAAGTTCCGCCCTCTACAAAACGAGCAGGTTGGGTGCGCTTCATCACACTGTTGGTATTATTAGTGTTATTAATTAGCATTTGCACATGTCATCAGTTGTGACGACGGTGCTGCACGAACGAAAGTACCTTGATCTTTCTCCTTTTGCAACCTTGACAACCGGCCCGTGACTTGGAATGCGGCCTTTTGGTGAGATACATGGCTGACTGACGCAGGTGGCGCAAGGAACAATAATAGGAATGATTAATGACCATAATATTCATCCAAAATCATAGTGCACACGCACTCGATATTGTAAGACGTGCAGCAGCGTTGTCGAGGGGAAGATTAGAGGGGGGAGAGGGGGGAGGAGAGGAAGAGGATAAGCGTCAATTGATCGACGGAACCCCGACTAGACCCAAAATACCCGGTTTTGTTACAACATAGCCTAAATATAGCCCAACCACCTTAGGGTCGAAATGTTGCGACCGATCTTAAATCAGCTCGTAATTAATATACAGCCCCTGCATATACCGAGATACGGGTTCCCTCCTCCCCCCACTTACAGTACTAATTGTTAGCTATTAGGTTTATTGATTCTAAAGTTTTATATATTATTCTACTTCTAGTTAGTAGACGTAAGGTAGTCTAAAGTTATAATAGCTTACTTAAGTGAAAAT
>JAJONI010001194.1:0-13895 GCA_022190145.1 Pezicula rhizophila
CGATGTAGAAGCTATAAGATAATTCGAAAAAGTGTAGCGACTTACTAATCTTACGATATAACAATGCTTACGGTACGGAAGTATTCCGTGCTTTTATTGGTGCTTACAATTCACCCGTCAGTATTTAATACAACGGTGAGTCAGACAGAACCAAATCCAAAACTCATAAGTAAACCAATTTCCTAGTTCCCCAATCCTCAACTAGAAACTCATCAACTTTCAACCATAAATCACAAGAAATCAAAAATGACAATAAACCACATAACACTCCGCTGCACCAAACAAAACTTTCCACGGATGCTAGCATGGTATACCAAAGCACTCTCACCGCTAGGCTACACGATCAAGATTAGAGCGCGAGAAGATTGGATTGGTATGGGTTCCTCCGATGGATTTCCCCATTTCTGGCTTCAAGCACTAGCTTCTCCTTCCGAGAAATCAACACCAACACATATTGCCTTTGATGCGGATACAAGGGAAGGGGTGGACAAGTTCTACAAGATTGCATTGTAAGCCCATTTCTAAGCTTTTATTTTATTTATTACTGTTTCTTTTCCTTTATAGTGCTGTATAGTTATTAGTTTTCTAATTGGAATGATCGAATGGAAGCTGATTTTATTTTCTGTGCATTCAAGAGAGGAAGGAGGCAAGGATAATGGAGAACCTGGGATTAGGAATGAGATGAGTTGGCAGCCATATTTTGCGGCTTTTGTACTTGATCCGGAAGGGAATAACATTGAAGCTGTGTGTCTGGGGAAAGAGAGGGAGCTTGGAGATAAATCGAAGGGTTTAGCCAAATTGTATAAAGAGAACTGAGAAGGGAATGTAATGACAAAATTCAGACTAGGAGTCTACGTAACCCCAGTTCGGTCTTCGCCACCAATTAAAATAAGTTCTGATGGCGGTAGTAAGTGAACTATGTTGACTATCAAACTGCCTCTCAGAATTAAGAATTAAGAGATGAGTTCAGTCGTAAAATCCCCTTGGGCCAAAGTATTTCTTCTCGGTTGTCGCCTAACAAAATCGCAGGATATGGGATGAAGACTTCTGCTGGATGGAAGGTTGATTCCTATCCACGTCGGCAGCTGGCTTCCATCTTGTTTAGTCCTTGTGCTTAGCCCAACAAATACGTCGTATCGTGAGGTTACAGCTGCCACTGGTACAATCGAGTGCCTTTCGACGAGACGGGAAGGAGAGTCCGATCCGTGTGGTATCGAACAGACTGGCCACACCTTGACTAGTGGTATATGTGCATGATCTGGTGTCATGGTAGTAAGCTGTCAGGTGTTGGTCTGTGCCCTGGAAACTGGGAGATGGAAAACGGTGTGGGGAAAAGGAAAGAAATCGGAAGGGGGACGTGGTGTGAAAGGGAGTCAGGTGGAACTTGTGGAAATCGACTTCGAAATTATTAGATATAATAACACGGCAAAAGAAATTTTAAGAGTACTTTGTGTTTTGTACCCAAGGGAAGATAATAGAGACGATCTTGTTCCAAGTGTCCTTTGCAAGTTTTTGGATAGATGCTGCTACCATCGATCATGACTTCTGGCGATTTGTCGCAGCTCGTACCTGCAGTATTGGGCGTACTGATGCTCAATCTGTACCTCGTTGAACAAGTGGAAATCCAAGATCAAGTGCATGATCGGTGCCATCTCCACTGGCTGTTGTGCTTGCCACTTTGCACTTTCAGCAACAAGGACGCGGTACATCTTTACACGGCACGCGCAGCGTTGGGGCGTTGGGGCGTTGGGACTGAGAGATCTTGTGCTCACACCTCACACCAAATGCCCGTCATGTGAGGTCAGACGAAGGAGCGAGCGAAGCCACACAGTCCCTATGTCTTGGGCTTGCGGCTTGAGATATCGGAAATAAGAAAATGAATGGCTTTGTCGTGGTATTGACTACCTTGCGAGTGAGCTATCACTTTGAAGGCACCTCCAATGAGTTCGACGAAAGGCGTGTACACGCTGAGGGAGAAATGGGAGGTTAATGGCGGATGTTTATCAGCGAAGGGAATGAGAACGTTGATGTGAGACTTCCGTGAGGGCCCGAGACAATATGGATTTGAAGTGCGTTATCGTATGGCCAGTATTTGTTCCTGACAGGAGGCAACGAGTAGTAATGTAATCTTACAACTCGTCCGATCATTGGACTGGAGGTAATTCGGGCGGTTCCGCCTCAACGTACTGCACGCAAGAAGTAAGTAGTTGGGCAGAAAATAAATGAGCGGATTGTTGCGTGCAACAGAAAGACGGTTTAACCGTCTCTTGAGAATCACCAACGCGGCCAGCCGGATGGGGGATATTGGAATATGTGGGGGACTGTGAGAGCTGGCTAATAATTCATGGAAGGTAGAGGAGTCATATGACAGATGTCGTGACCTCCCGACTCGATGAGAACCATGCTTTTACCTACCCACCGACCGGGTACGGATCCAAGTATCCTGCTGTGCCTTGTGTCAAGAAGAGACTGCACTTGTAGGTCATACCATCCATCTTGCATAATCGGAACGACACGACTGACTTTGGTATTACAGGCTTGAGGTAAGTTTTCCTTCTGTCCAATAAGTCCTTTTCGTCCAGGGGTACAACTATGAAGGTGGGATTTCTCTCCGCTTCAGACGTGAGATGTGTTGATAAGCACTCTTGAAGATCATGTCGTGAAATAGAATGATCATCACACTTTCGGAGCGCAAGATAATGTGAGTCTTTGTAACATCTTCAATAAGACGTACGTTGAAAGCCGGTGGATACGACCGATGGCCACGAGGCACTGAGGTGAGAAGATTTCGCCGCGAAAAGGAGGAACAATAAAGGGAACTTGACAAGTCGACTTCCGCCATATCTTGGCAGCGGATGGGGACAAGAGATAGCAAATCCTTGGTTACCTCTCTATTTGAAGCACCCTATGTGGTGGTACAGCAGGTTACTAAAGCGCGGCTTGCATGCTCGACGGATTACTCACCCACACTGATGCGAGCAGAAAAGGTGCACCAGCGCAGGATATCAGAGGCAGAGGCCGGGCTAGGGAAATTGTTGAATCAAGCTCAGTAAACGATCACACTTAACCATGATTGATGCTTGCGGTGGCAAGTTGCTAGCTCTACTCCGTATTGAAGCACAACTCCTCTGTAGCGTGCAAGCACTGTCACTGCGGTCTCCGCTACTGCACAACAGCTGGCTACATCACCACACCTTCTCTTGCCGCGGGTCAGGGTCTAGCCAGTGCCGGACGGAAGTACAAGGAGACTTCGGCTGTGCGAGCGGAGAGCGGACAAGATCATGTAGCTCGTGAGGACAAGACAATGTGCTCAGAGGATACAGCCTAGAGCCTACAGAGTGGGCGATAGCAAAGTGACTTGCGTTGGGAAATGAGGCTCAATGTGATATGATATCTTTCAGTCTGCTCGCTATCAAGATGAGTCTAGAGTCTAGATTCTAGAAACAGAAGTAGGAATTCGGGTCTGGCATCAGATTTCTTGATATTTCAAATACGGGAGCAAGAAGATCGTCCACGGTCCATCATCACGGGCCTCCATATTTTTGCTGTGCATATGATGTATCTATTAATTTTCCTTTTGGTGTGATATAGATTGAGTCTCGTGCATCGGAGTCCAACGATTGAGCAGTACAGTACCTGCGGAGTAGCCAACCCGAGGTTGTGCATTCTGCGAAAGAAGCAATTCCATTCATCTGTTGTCAACTTGAGGTTTAGCGTGCAGAGGGTAGGGAGTCGATGCTCACAGCTCACAGCTCACGGCTCACAGCTCACAGACCCCAATATTTACGGAGGTACAGGGTCTACAGGCTGCACACTACACTAGACAGAGCGGGGCCGCTGCCGCCGAACATACGCCACGGCAACTTGGCTTCAGCTTCCCCGTAAGACGTTGTCGCCGATGAGAAACATGCTTTTCCTGTACATGATGATGTACTGAGCTGTACTCTACCGTATCAGTACCAGTGCTCTTTGGGTTTTTGACAGATAACAGGCTGCGTTTATGATTCACCTCAAACCAGGTTGCTGCGACCGGACATGTTTCTCAGATCCTTCTGCAGGAAACTGGAAGCTGGAACTCGGGACGGCCGACCTGAACTCCTGGATTCATTCGCCGCCTTCAGCATCGTAGCAAAATAGGAGCGAAGCATATTGTTGTCTTATTATCATTATTATTGTTTATTATTATTTCTGACGCACAAGATTTCAAGATCCTGGAAATGAAAGCGGCGATGGATGGGAAGCGTACCATACCACCGGTATCCAACGATATCTCTCTAACCCTGGGGATCTCCGCCTAGTCCCACACGAGTCATGCGAGCCATTCATGTCATGAAGGACATCGGGATATTCATTGGTTTCGGTGGATAGAGTAGCAGGGCAGCAGGGCAGGGTACCAGGGTAGTATGGTAGCAGGGCCCTCAGGGGAACTATTTGAGCTGATGGTGAGCAGTTGGGGGGGCCCGGAGGTGGCTGTGATCTGTTGGAACTGGTTTGATGTCCTAGAAGGCTGAAGAGCCGGAGGATATTTTATTTTGCTGTGAACATGTGGGAGAGCAATAATGTGTTCCCGGTGCATGATTTGAGTGAGGACCCGGTCGGGCAAGAATCCCTTGTGGACATTTAGAAAGCGGCAAACAGGGAGAGGGCGCAATAGCAGGCCCGCGCGGATTCAAGGCCGTGCCCGAGGAACTCTTCAAGCCTTTGGAGTAGTATTATCATGGTACAGCACTTATTTATTATTACCGTGATGTAGTTATTGCAGGCCACAAGCTTGTGGCATTAGAAATGCCCGACAACCATTGCCATCCTACAGTAACCAGGATGCCAACTGTAGTGATCGTACACCACGCATGCCATATCTGCATACTTTCAAAGATGCCCTTACTATTAGCAGCATAGCTCGTCCTCGTGCAATTGATGCCAGATCTGTATCGAGGACGGGAAGATCTGGACTACTGCTACTTAAGAAGTAAAGGCGTTTGGCCTTCATGCCTCATGGAGGAGAGATCTTCCAAGTCCGGCGATCCATGATTGAAGGAGAGCAGGTGCACGCGGAGATCGTGGAGCGAGACGAACGCGTTTGTGCAGCTTAATGACGAATTAGGAGCAACAGTCCTTAGTAGGACCGGCAGCGATGAGGGAGTTTGTCCTGTACCTTCCTACTCTGCACAGGACGGTAATAATGGTAATAATAATAGCCTCTATTGTGCAGTAAAGGGGGGGTGAGAGACCCTGACCTCCTTGCAGCAGATCACTGCCGCCGAACTGAGATTTGGATTTGGAATCGCTGGTCTCGAAGGCTCGAAGGAGGCAGAGTTGGACGAAGGAAGATGTGGCGAACTCTATTAATTTTCCGACTCAAAGCTTACTGGCGAAAATTGATTTGAGAGATAGAGATCCTGCGTTTTCCTTTTCAGACACAGATAGCCCTCACTGTTTCTAGCTGTCTTTCCTTTCGGGCTGACGGTCGGTGATTTGCGACTCTCGGGCCTGAAGAGGCAGCTTACTCTGCAAAGCAGGATGCATGGCCGAATCGCAATGGATACCACAGTACAGCTTCTGAAGCCTGGCCATGCTCATCACAGCTGGATTATGTCACATCTGACACATCGGAAACGGTGCAGATAAATAGCAACCGCTTTGCGAAGCTCAGAGCTACGCATCACCTGTGGAGGCTGCAGCGATAGGAGTGGACGCTGCATCTTGAACCTACCTCGAACATGCCACATGCGGGACAACCATTCCGCGCCCTGGCATGAATAGCAATGCGCTGTAGCTACACTGTCCTGTGAACTGCTACTACTGTAGTCTTTATGGTAAGCTTTAGGGGGCCAACACCGTGGGAAATTTGCTGGTTCCTTTCCTTGTGTCGAGAATCCAGACATTTCATCAGAAAAAAATATTGATTATGGATGACTGTACCTGAAAGCATACACTCACGACTTTCATAGGCTGCTATACAACCAGTTCCATGAACGCAAAGTTGGGGCTCATCACCCCATTACGATGGCTTGCTGCCGATTGACTGAAGACGCCGTTGAAGTGCTAAGCATGTAGTGCCACATGCTCATCCAATACCGCAGCGCCTCGCGGCATCCAGATCTGATTCGATTCCGATCATTCACATGTGTCGTTGGGAACCCCTAGGGAACGAATGCTTGGAAATTACAAAAAGCTATGGATCATTATCTTTTTTTTTCTTGTGTAAAAAAGCCAAACTCCGAACAGTAATTCTTTCGGTACGAAGGCCAGATTTTTTTTTTGTATTGAGCCTAATCCCAGCGTTTTGACTATGAAATCAGTTTATTTGGGTGAAGGAACGCTTGGACCAGGTTCAATACAAAAAAAAAAAAAACTCGCCTTCGTATTAAATAATAAAAGTCTGTTTCTGGTCGTCGTGGACTCCTCGTGGTCTGTTGAAAGGAAGTTTGGCTAGCCTGTCATTGGGGGGCAACTTGCAAGGCTACAAACCCTGATTTCGTGGAAGGATACTCCCGGTTGAAGCGGTTGAAGAACAGTTCTTCTCCGCGCCTGGCTGCACTGTGACCTGCTGTCACTTGGCGAGATCATGGGCATGGGATTAAAGCAACTGAGTAGGTCCTGGCTACCATATGGTAATCTACTTCTTCACCACAGTCTCGAACACGTCTAACTGCACAGCGACCACAATGCCACAATGTAGATAGATTTGGAAAGGATCTCCATTTTTTTTTGTTGGTTGCGTCGTTCTTTTTTGCTATCGTCCGCCGGTGCCTGCAGCATCGCGTGGCTTCAAGCTGAACTACTTGACTCCCCAGTAGTTACCGTTAGTGAAGGCACCGAATCATGAATGGCCGCCCCGATATCCATCGCCTACTATTATTGGCGTCCTCTAGGCATTCGCTGAGGAAAGTTAGGAAACACAGGGCAAAAGGATCATCCATCGTCATATCCATCCACATCTGCCACATGCAAATCGGAGGCGAACATCAGATTGAGGTTACCCATGAACCTTGTTCCTTGTCTACCTTAATCCATCATTATGCCTCTAGTCCATAGTCTGTAGTCGGTGGTGGTCTGCACAGTAGTCATCATCCTCTCTCTCTGCCGGGATGCATCTGACATGTAGCTGCGTCTATCAACTCCCTTTTTCTGATCAAAAGTATAAAGTGGCCGTGGGACCAGTGAGAATTAAGTTAAAGCACAAGCCACTCCTCACTATCCTGGTCGTCTTCCCGCACCCACGCTCTCACCAAGGAAATACCACGTTCTCTCGCTGCTATTATTCGCAGCCTGGCTACCAACCAGGGTCGAGGCCGTAGTCGTGGTCCATGTTCAAGATCCCGTAGAGACTACTACTACCACCACCGTAACTCGAGGCACGACTCTCAGTTCTGCTCGTGAACGTACTACTACCTCAATAAATAACACGGCCAACTACTACTACCGCAACGACTTCCTCTCTGCCCGTACAATCTCAACTGCTGCTGTCGCATTACGACCTTGCTCTCCCCTATATGAACACTTCTCAACGGGTCCACTCAGACAGACTTATCATAGACTGTCTGGACGGTGCTCTTCTAGGTCCGTACACAATACTTCTTTCTCGTGTATGTGCTGGTACCGTAGGGTGGACTCCCATCGTTGCACAAGCACAAGCCGAACAGGCGCAGAACGCAACCTGCAGCGCCCAAAGAGGCAGACCTCTTTACCCACGATCTCCCAAGGGTTCCACCTCCTCCGTCGCCAGCATTGGCTCAAGCCATCTTCAGAAAGAGGATCCAGAGGACCCCCCCCCCGCTAGCTCCATTCATCCATACAGAACCGTCGACCCTGCCCTGCCTGGCCCACGCTCAACCACCCAAAGTCGCTTGCTTCGATTCCACTTCACTTCGCAACAACACCTTCCCTCCCCTTCCCTTTCCTCTCCTCCTCGCCTTGCCTTGCATGCGACAACCACGCTCATCCCACACGTTCACTACTCCTCTTCTTATCATTCTTCTAATCTGAACGTCTTTCGGATGATTCAGACTTCCATTCATTCAAACATCGCTGCTGCGTCGAGTCCGTAGCCCAAAAAAAACAGCAAGCACGGTTCACTTCCCTTATCGCTCCCAAATTTCAATCGCGCGACTCGATCTCGAGTCCTGCTCAACAACAATACGATGGCTCAAGCTTCGCCCACCGCAAGCAAGGGCCCCAATGGCATGGAAAAGGTCCTCAATGAGGAGCCTCGAGACTCGGGCTTCTTTACCAATGACTCGAAGCGTAAGCATTGGCAGCTGTTGGCCTTTTGCATATCGTAAATTACAAGCTGACCTGTGAATCCAGACACCTCAATGAACAGTACGAGCGCGCTCACTCCATCTTCAGGTGGATATCAATCATCACCTGTTAACCACACACCATCACCCATTGCTACCAACATGGAACCTACAGGAGGCCTACCACTAGTTTCGCCAGCCTCTGCGATGAGCGTGGCTGCAATGGTCTCTCCTACGACGGCCGAGCATGCGGCAATGGGCAGACAGTACGAGAGTGGATACGATTCGTTGCGCAACAGTGGGGGATATGTGAATGGAGATTCTCGTCGCGAGTCGGTAGGAAGCTCCGTTCATGGAATGGATGCGCTCCGTCTGAATGGCGGCTCTCCTTATGCTAGTAACAATCCTTCTACTTCGTCATTGCAAGAGACACTCCAGCAACAGCGGAACCCTGGAGCTGGGGAACGACCTGCGTTCTCTTCCCGTTTCTCGAACTCGTACCAACCAGCAACGGCCAGGGCTCCAGAGGTCAACGGCTCGTATGGACGCAAAGCTCCTGCGATCACCGGTCCCACCCCTGGCCCTATCGCACGAGCTGGTGAAGCGACGAAAGGTCACGCCTGGGCGTTTCCTGATTCTGAAGCCCCAAAGGCCCCATCAGCTATCCATCCAAACAATAATGCCGCCTCGTGCTACCAAGATTCGCGTCGAAGCAGCTTTGCTTCGGCTTCTTCTCAGTACACGACGGAGTCAAAATATCCACCCTCTCAACGCCGTCTTGAGGATGGTATGCCAGCAGACTACAACCGTCTCTCGCGTGCCTCCTCGGAGTTCCCAGGCGCTCAGCAACATCATCACCACCAGTTGGCCCGTCTCCAATCTGAAGAGGCAAGCAGCCCAACAGGGTCATCTCAGCCATACTCACGGACACCAGAATTAAGAGTTACTCACAAGCTTGCAGAAAGAAAAAGGCGTACAGAGATGAAGGAGCTCTTTGAAAGACTCGCCAATAACTTACCTAGCGATGGCCGTTCAACTAAATCCTCCAAGTGGGAAACTCTGAGTAAAGGTGAATTTATCAATGCAGAGACTATCGGTCATATACTAACCTACTCACAGCGATCACGGAGATCGATCGTCTTAAGCCCTACGAACGTATGTGTCAACAGCTACAGGCACAGCTCGCAGCAGCAAGCCAAGAGATACAAAGCCGCGACTCGAAAATCCAGTCCCTGCTTTCTGAACGCCATCAAGACAAGCAATTTATGGAGCAGCTTCAGGCTCAACAAGCTCAGTTGGCTCAGGGTCCTGGGAACGGCTATAATACTAGCCATACAAATAGTAATGGCCAATATACCAGGACCGATGTTCCTCCAATGGCCGACCCTGGCGGAAGGGAGCGTTTCTTTCCACCAGCACCACCAACAATTGGCCCACCAAAATCCACACTACCGCTACGCGCAAGTGCCCGAGGAGTTCAGCTTCCTTCAATCAACAACGCAGTAGGGCCAAGTTACAGTGGTGCTCAGCCAATGTCTGGTGTTGAATATGCTTCTTCTGGATCCGGATCTTATGAGCAGCCACGTCATCAATTTTAATTTCTCGAATTTTCCATCTTAAACGGCGTACTGGGATGGCGGCATCATCAAAAACTTCTCTATTGCATTGTGTTATTATAGATCGGCGTCTGCTTCTCCATTTTCACTGATCAAGAACTTTTCGGATCAACTTCTTGGCTCAAATTCTTTCGACAGTCTTGTGGTCAACAAAATCATCAATGACCGACGCCTGCTTTCAACAAATGATCTGTTCAAACGGTCTCCATGATCCACGGCTCAGTAAAGAACAAAGCATTTTCTAGTCTTTTCCTTACACGCAAAAGCAGCAGGGGTTGTTTTGGCCCTGCTCACTTTTGCATATAGTCATATGTCTGAACAGTTTCCTTTGTTCTACGCTCATCTTCCCGGAGCGAGATGATACCTAGGGGTGTAATAATGGTGTGGCTGGCTTGGCTTGGCGTACGGACCATTTCTTTTGCAACGAAGCTGATCCATCTTTCAAATGAAAGACTTGGAGTGTGCTCTTTTGGTCGATCTAATGGGATGTACCTTTACCGAAGCAAAAATTCCTGTGTGGGAAGGGTGATGGTGATGGGGATTAGAGTGTTTGCGAGTGGTGTGGTGTGGTGTGGAAAAAAAACTGGCGTAAATATTGATACCCGCTCTTGTCATCTTTTACCTTCTCTCAAATACCTTCTGTATCTCTGTTTATTCTGGCGCTCCTATCTCTCCTCTATATATATCTGTTGCTGCGACTTGGAAGGTCAGGCATCAAAGGTCAGATGTGCTGGGCTATTTGGGTTGAACTTGAGATTTGAGGTGGGAGGGATTGACCTGTAGCCTGTTTGCCATATCAAGTAATATGTCCTCTCGAAGAGGCATACTCATGAAGTTTCTGTTAGATAGCGGGCTGATTGTCCAGTCTCCAGAGAGACGGTGTCCGCTTAGATGAAATGAATAGATCATGAAAATTATGGGTCTCACATTACTGCGACAAGAGTTGGGAAATAGGAATGAGCATGGGTCAGCGATTGAGCTCTGGAGCCCAACAAGGTACAGCGAAGAGGATAACACGATAGACGGACAGCACGTACCAAGCAGATCGATTGATGTCTCAATTCCAGTGCAGCATACAAGCGCCCGCCCCACGAGGCAATGTCCAACAAACAGTCCGAGGTGCTCCTTAGATCTGCTTGTTTACACTTTTCGGGATCCGACTTTCTCCATCTAGCTCGTCAAAATCAATCAAACTAGTCTTCTCGGTTTCTCGGTCCCCATGTTGGAACCCTCCTTGGCAACTGTCTCTCTGCCCGTCCCGTCCATGTTGGCCGTTAGCAAAGTACGATTGCGTGGAAGGTACATATATATATATGTTATTATGTTAAGACGTTTTCTCGAGTTTGGAACAGGCTGAAGTTGAAATGATGGATGCATTTCTAGGGGAATCCATGTCGGGGATTGTTTTCCGTGACACGGACATGGAGTGTAGGTGAAATAGTAATACGCCGAGAATTGCGTCTACTACCTCTTTCAACCTACTCTCCCTCTTCTACCGGTACCAGTAGATTTCTCTGCCAGGTTGTAAATTGTAAATTGTGAAATAGAAAAAAAGTCGGACCGATGATTGAAACATTGAACGTACGTGCTGGAAAAAGTCTGATATTTATACGACAGTTGATAGATTGGCCGCTTGACAAAGGGATGTGCATATATCTATGCATCTCTTTTATTTTACAATAGGATCCTCAGGTAATAATCAGTCCGGGACTCAGTTCATTCCCGAGGTTGTTTTGCACGGTTATTATTGTACTGTACGGGAATCAGAACCCCGGGATCTGGTTAAATTAAACAAAACATAGCCTCGGGACAGATTATTCGATCTTTTATCCTCGGCTCTTCCTTTTCCTGGCCGTATTTAGCACACACTATCTCCCTTGTTTCCCACAAAATATATATCCTCACTGCCTCATTGGCCCTCCCCCACCAATTAAAATAAAATGTCCGATAGACACTGCCGGAGATAAGTCGCAATAATAAAGTGCTGACTTAAGCATCTTGTTAAAGTCCGAAGGCAAGGATCTCCAGGGATTTTGTCAACATGCAGCTGATGCCGTCATGCCGTCGTGGCGGATGTGTGTGTGTATGTGCGTGTGTGTGTGTGTGTGTGCGTCGTGTATGGGTGTGATGCGTGATGCGTGGTGCGTGGGGCCATGAGAATCTCACGACTCACTTACAATATCATTGGCTTACAAATCCGCACATTTCTGTTAACGGTATTGCGATATTACAAATCCTATTATAGCTTGCTAATCAAACAGAGAGCCTACTGTAGTACATCGTAGAACCGACTGTCTACTTACTTGTAAGTAGAGTATATAGCGCAAGTAGAGTAGTAAGTAGAGTAAGTAGAGTAAGTAGCGTAAGTAGCGTCAGTAGCGTCGAAGGGATAAGTACATACATAAACCTCTTGTCCTCAACCCTCTTAAGTCCTTTTTCATACCCGTCTCCACCGCTCTCCAAACCTCACCGCAACTCCAACAGCAGAATCAACCGAAACGAAACCAAACCTCACCAAACACCCAAAATGTCTTCGTCTTCCTCGTCTAAGCTCTTTCAACCTCTCCAAGTGGGAACGTCCTCTCTCAAGAACCGCATCGTTCTCGCACCCCTAACTAGATTTCGCGCTTCTGATTCCCATGTCCCCCTCCTACCTCTAGTCGCAGATTATTACGCACAGCGTGCAGTTGCACCTGGAACACTCCTCATCACAGAAGCAACCTTCATTGCACCGCAAGCAGGCGGCTACGGAAATGTGCCTGGAATCTGGAGTCAAGAACAGATCGCAGCATGGAAGGAAGTGACAGCTGCAGTACACAAGAAAGGATCGTTTATCTACCTGCAACTGTGGGCATTGGGATGGGCTGCCAACCCAGCACAATTACAAAAGGAGGGCGGCTATAGATTTGTATCGAGTAGCAATGTACCCATTGAGGAGGGAGCGACAGCACCTAGTCCTTTGACCGAGGACGAGATCCAAGCTTTCGTCGGATACTATGCAGACGCAGCCAAGAAGGCGGTTTACGAAGCTGGTTTCGACGGTGTAGAAATCCACGGTGCAAATGGATACCTCATAGATCAATTTATACAAGATACAGCCAACAAGCGAACAGATGCCTGGGGAGGAAGTGTCGAGAAGCGAGCCCGATTTGCTATTGAAGTTTCAAAGGCTGTAGTTGCTGCTATCGGGGCAGAGAAAACTGGTATCCGTTTATCACCATTCAGTACCTTTCAAGGCATGAAGATGGCCGATCCCCTCCAAGGCTTTTCGTACCTAGTCACAGAACTCAAGAAACTAAAACTCGCATACCTCCATCTCGTCGAATCTCGCATCGCAGGAAACGCAGATGTCGAATCCGCAGAGAAAATCAACCCACTGATCGACCTCTGGGGAAACACATCACCAATACTTCTAGCAGGTGGATTCCGTGCCGAGTCTGCTAAGAAAGCCGTGGATGAGGAGCACAAAGATAAAGATGTCGCTATTGTCTTTGGCAGATACTTCATCAGTAACCCAGATCTCGTATTCAGAATTCAACACGGTATCGAATTTGAGCCCTACAACAGAGATAAGTTTTACAACAAGGGAGAGACTGACGGATATACTACCTGGAAGTATTCCAAAGAGTTCGAGGCTGCCAATGGAGTATTGGCCGCTAGTTCTGCTACGAAGATTTGATTCAGACGCCAGGTTAAAGCAGCTGGAGTTCAAAATCGGAAATCAGGGTGAAATGGGTGTTTTTATGATTTCGAAAGAGTAACGATTAGACGAGTATTCATAGAGTAGAATCAGAACCAGAAATAGACCGAATACCAATTTTTGTAGAAGATTTATCAACTTTTCAAACATTTATGCAATCTCAATGAAAAAGCCTATAAAAGAAATCTTCCGTTGAGATACCAAAAAAAATTTAACATACCTCCTTGCCTTAAGTACCTATCCATCTTTCCAGAACACACGCATACCCACTACCTAAAACCTAAAAAAAAAGCCTATAAACAACAATTCAGAAACAACGCTTCAAGTCAACAAATA
>JAJONI010001195.1:0-13892 GCA_022190145.1 Pezicula rhizophila
TAGTAAAATAGTATTTATGACAAGAATAAGCCTTAAGAAACACCCTTTCATCGGATGGCAAGATATGTTATGCTATAGGGGTTCGAACGTAAACAGTTTCCTAAAATATCAAGTACTTCTAGCGGACCCAATAAGGTAGGCACCAGAAATAGTACAATATGACAAAATTGGCATGTGACGGCAAAAGACACTTCAGATATTCGTCGTGGCCAATAAGTTGAAAAATATAAGTCAATAGTTCTCCTGCTTGTTGTCCCAATTTTAGGACCCTTTGCAGTACAATTCCCGGTGTAATTTAGAGAAACTGTAAAATTTTCTGCGCAGTAAATAACTTATTTAAGTTAATGACTTGGCTAGAGTAGCTCAATGGATCCTGGTATTTGATTTAAAGCTTATAGTATATACTTTGGATGTTTATTTCTTAAAACCGTGCTACTAAAGACAGATCATAAAGCAATACGTACACAAGGTATCGACCAAGCCTTTAAAGCTAAGGTATGTCATGTACAATACAACAATCCAGACCAACTCCGTACTCATACAGCCATGTCCCAACTCCTTCAAATGCGTAAAGAGAACATAAATCAAGCAGTGCTAGCGCTATTCAACCAGGTCACATTAGCATCAAATCCTTCGCGTTAAGAAAGGAAGTTCGTCTCGTCCTCGTCTCCACTCACTGCAAATCCCTTAACTTTTTCGTCGCCCACGCAGCGCCCACATTACTGACAGCCCCTATAAACAGACACACAGCAATGGCATTCGGACCGTTAGTGCTATGGTGATCCTCCGGATGTGCTGGGTCAGCTAGTTCAGGGCTTTTCCCAGGCTCCAGAATACTAAAGACGATCATGCTGATGAACGTGCCGATGAATTGTGGCAGCGTGGTATAGATATTCAGGATACCAAAATAAAGGCCTGAGAGCTCACCGGTTGACGCGATTGCTTCATCTGCTGAATTGTGGTCGAGGCGGAGAAGGGAACCAGTAGGGGAGCTTAGTTCGATATCAAGAGAGTTGTTGCGCGAGAGCAGTCGGTAAGCCGCCCCATTGGCGGCAAGGGTTGTATTGCTACTCAGTCTGTTTACCTCCATCCCAAGGAATGTGCCAGGAGCCCAACAGGCAAGTGCCCATGGCCTGTAAAATATTAGCATAAAATGTTGAATTATTTCTAGGAGATCGCTTACAGCCCACAAAAAGCAACTAAAATGGTTGCAAAGTGCAGTGAGTTCGCAAAAGGTGCTAATCCCATGGCACCTGCGAACATTAAATGCCCAGCCATCCATGCAGTTAGCAAGTCAGGTTTATATTTGTTGAATTTCGTGACAATCGTCGCAATACTTGCTGGTGGTCTAGCAGTAAAAGACGCCTCATCTGGAGATTTGATGAAAAGAGGTAGGAGGAAAGCTCCAGCAAAGGTTACCAGCGAGAATATAACCAGTGCACTGCTTCCTATTCTTCCCACGTCGCCTAATGCATCTTTTGACTCCTTGACATCGTGAGGCGCATCGTATCTAAAGTAAGTTTCTCCAACCCAAGTTGTGCTATAAAATAGGAATGGAAACCATCCAATCCAGCTCCAGAACTGAGCCCAACATATCGCTTGTATCCTTGGTGGCAGCTGCATTGTTGTCTTGAAAATATGGGTGATTATTTGAATCCCCCCAGATCCACGTTCAGGTCCTTTACTGGAGATTAACACGCGCTCTGTTACTGCCCAGGAGGTTATTCCGACTGCAAAAAGGAGAGCCATAGCCGCAACTAGAGTCAGTTTCTTAAATTGTGTATCTCCGAATGAAGTTCCAAAGATTTTCACAAGATCTATTGTCCCAATGATGTAACCAATTAAATGTCCAACTGAGACCATCCTGCTTGCTAGATATAGGTTAGTTAATGCTACCTTTATCTAGACAGATAAAAACGTACCCCATGCCGACCCAGCCTGCTGCTTTGGTATGGGCAGCGAATCAACTATCAAGCTACGACAACACGATTGAACTGTTCCAAATATTAGCATACCTGGAATACGGTTGAAGCAATTTACTTGCCAGCATTGATAGCGAAATCGACTGCATAAATCGACAATACTGCCAGGATAATTGCGCATGTTTTCCTTCTCTCCTCATCTTGTATAAACATTGCAACTATTTCCTTCGTCCATCCCAGAACCAAGAGACAAGCCGCTACAAGCAGCGAACCCCAGACCATAAATGGTCTCCTTCGTCCGTGTTTTGATCGAGAGCGATCGGATATTACACCGACAATTGGCTGCATAATAAGGCCAGAAAGGGGACCAGCGATCCATACGAGGGACGTCTTGGACTTTGTGAGACCTAAAGCTAGGAGGTAGGGAGTACAATCTGTCGTTGGTGTTCTGTGAGAATTTGTCTACTTCGAATCAAATTTTGTGCCAATTTTGGAACTTACAAGTCATTTCAATTCCCCAAGTAAATCTATACCAATCTATCAGTTCCAATGTCCGATACCTAGTTTCCACCCGCAGGCACACGACGACTTACTGTAAACCAACCAAGCTCGTCGTCAACAGCGCCATGCGCATCGCCTCGCTATTCCCCTTAATATGGGGTTGGCCAGTCCATGATGCCATTTCCTCGGCAGATTTGACTTCG
The DNA here is from genome assembly GCA_022190145.1 of Pezicula rhizophila. Taxonomy (NCBI): domain Eukaryota; kingdom Fungi; phylum Ascomycota; class Leotiomycetes; order Helotiales; family Dermateaceae; genus Pezicula; species Pezicula rhizophila. The sequence continues at coordinate 2,627 of JAJONI010001195.1, forward strand.
TGGCTCGCTCTACCGTCTGCGAGGTTGAAGATGAAGTTATTGTAAAAGGTGTCAACTTCAAGCTCCAAGACCTCCTCAGCCCTGTCGTCAGCCTCCCGTTTCCCAGACGTCGGATACGCGTACCCCTGTTGCGTATCCGCTCCGCCGTCATTATCATCAGCGTTCACCATTGGGGTTTTCAATGAAGTCTACAGGGCAAGAAAAGTCGAAATAGAAGATAGACATGATTTTCGGCATGACTATACCTTATACTTCGTGTTTCCCGTGTTCAAATTGAGTTTGAGGGTCATCGGGTGGAATGGGAAATAGAAGAAGGCAGAACGTTCAAATGCAGGGCGGGCTACAATCTCGCCTAGCTTCAGGGGAGCTGACACGAGATGTTGAGTATTGTGTTAAGCAATTCACTTACTTTGAACCTTTGTATGTTAATATAGCTCTAATCAAAATGATATCCCACAAACCAATTCGTATGGTATAAATTTCTTTTTGGGTATCTAATTACTTGGGTTGAGTAAACCACATTGGACAGCAACGTAACTCATAACTCGTCCATCTTCCTCTCCAATTCTTTCACCCAACCTTCAACAACCTTCATATTCCCAACCATAACGGTCTCGCCTTGCTTCATCGCCTCCTCCACCTTGTCCAAACCCTCCTTCCATTTCTTAATCTCGAGTGCCATATCAACTTGCTTTCGTTCCGCTCTTTCTAAGCTTTCACTCGCTGTAGCAGCATCGGCATGGATTGCTCGCAACGATCGTAGTCTGTCAAGCAAGGGTGGTAGAATGGGCGATAGCTCCTCAATGGTTGAAAGAGTTCCGTACAAAGCATTGATCTTAGCAGTCTGTTCCGAGTCACCTTCTTCCTTGGTTGAGATGTCTCCGCCGGCTGCCTTTAAGGCATCTTGCGCTGCCTTGGCAGATTTTCGTGATTCTTCCAACCGCTCAGCCTCCTGGGTGAGAGTTCGAACTCGTCTACTAATGTTGTCTAGTGAGGATGGCGTGGAATCTGACAGAAGCGAGACTTGTCGTTGCAGCATGTCGAGAGATGGTAGAATAGCTCTAGGTGATCCGTTGGCATTAATAGCAGGCGAGGTAGTATTTAATCCCAACAGTTTCTCCAAGAGTGCCAGCCTTCCATCGAAATCGGCAGCTTTTGCCAGAGCGTGGTTTTGTTGGAATGTCGGAGCATATGTCACTGTGTATGTCGCAGCTTCAGCTGGTTTCTGTGCACCTGGAGTTACCCCGCTAACTTTCAGACCAGCTCCAATATCCTTGGCCAACTTCGCGCTCGCACTCATAGCCACGGCTCCCTGGCTTGCGGTGAGATTATCTAACACCTTACTCAGGGCTGTGATATCCTGGCCATTTACTTCGCCCTCTTCTTCATGACCATCCTTCTTCTCTGCCGTCCTCTTAGCGTATTCCTCCTTGACCTCCTCAACTTCCCTCTTTAACCTGGCAAATTTCCGCTCTAAACTCTCACCGTCTTCCTCATCACTGAAGTCTCCAAACTCCTCTGTCCCATCCTTGCGCTTCCTTTGCCGGCGTGTGGATGCTTTGTATGACTTCCTCTTTGCAGTAACGCGATCTGAGAAGTCTACATCTCGAGCATCTAGTTGAGCGGGTGAGAAATGAGATCGAGCTTCGTCAGGGTGGAGTCGTGAACGGGAGATGTTAGGGGTGTCAGCATCTTCTTCGTCGAAGTCTTTGTAGGAAGATGCAGCAGATTGTGAGCGGACTGTGCCCGTCTATTCTGTTCTTAGCACATACTGAGACCCAGGAATCAGAGGAGTATTTACAGGTAAGGTCGAATTGTCATCTGTGAGATCAGGGGTCTCGTAGATATCTGGTGCCGAATCCTTCTTGAATTAGCAGTCAGGTGTATTATCATCCGTGTAGTTTACGCACCAGGTCAGGCAATGCCGCATATTTCCTATTCAAAGCCATTTTACTCAATAGCTTCTCTGCGGGGAAGGAGTGGGCGAAGCTCAAAAGGAGGCCAGTACGGAGTAGCTTTCTGGCCGTCACCTTGTTGAGCAGGGGTCCAATCTAGCGCAGAGCTCGAGCCACGTAAAAAAGTCTGGGGAACTTCTTCCATTCAAATCTTTACAACGACTGTATACTCTGCATCTAGATAATACTTCAAACAGCCTCTCTTGAATATGTCCCATTATCTTCGTTCAACCACTGTGTCTCCATAATGTCAAGTAATATCTACCTATACTATGTCTTTACAATTGTCTACTAAAAGGGCCCATGCCACTTTACTCGGTGCACCTATCGTCGCGTAATCCTCCTTATCGCGTCGAGGTTTCGAAAGTTCTTCTTGAGAACCGAAAATTCAACGACGCTTCTTCCCAATGGCAACGAGGGAGAGGAGCAATCTTTCCTGCGACGCCCTTCGCTTCAACCGCCCAACTTCCAATGCACCTTTTAAGCCTCAGAAACCAAAAATGTCTACGTCCGAGGCAGATTTTCAGCCACAGACAGGGGAGCTCAATGGAAATTTCAAGATAATACCTTCTTCCGATGATGAAGAAACTGTCTCTCTAGACAGCGGAAAGAAAAAGAATAGCGATAATGACATATTTAGGCTCCCCGATTCAGACACTTCAGAAGACGAACGCTTCAAACGTGCGGACATTAAGCCGAGTAACCTTGGGCCCAGAAAGCCAGAGCCTGCCACTAATACCGCCAAGCGCATACACACTGGTCGTTCAAGCAGAGGAACCTCAAAGAAAACAGTCGGCAATGATCCAAAAAGCACTGCCAACCCAAAAAGAAGCAACTGGGAGACGGAGAAAGACAATGAAGACAATACAGTTAAGCCCGGTGCTGGGATGGCAGAGCACCTGGATTTTACCAAAAAATCGTCTCAGCCATTGAAACGGAGGAAGATACCGAACATTTATTCTGGTGGCAAAATTCGACAGGTCTCTAATTTCGGATTTACCAAGAAGGGGCTTAGAGAGCAAGAAATCGAGAGGAAGAAGGTTTCGCAGAAGTCGGAAACATCCGGTAAGGGGGTCCAATTCACTACCTGATTTATAGAACACCACTCATTCGCCAAACTAGGAAGTAACCGTGGTTCTTCCAAGGAGTGGTTAGCAGCGCCGGGTGATGATGGCAGCGATATTTCTCTTGAGGAAGATGTTCCAAACCAGGGACCACGGGATACCCTCAAGATTTTAGAAGACTCTGATAATGATAATTCTCCCCAAAAACCACAGTCTTTTTTCAAATCCCGACCTCCAGGCCTTGACAGCCCACAGTCAGCATCTCCGAGAAAAAGAATTAAATCAGGAGATAGGATGTTCCAGCGAGGAAAGGAACCGCAGGATAGTGATGATGACAGGCCGAAATTGAGGGCTTTCCCTCCTGATGACCTTGAAATAGCAGATACTTCATCACAGAATATATCGCCTGCGCAACCAAAGACCTTCAAGGATATGAAGTCAAGTCCAGCTTCGGTGCCCAGTACGCTTCTGGACCATATCCCCGATTCTATCCAAAAGATGGCTGCAAAAAATGGGTACAGTGAAATACTTCAAGACCTCGATGACTCGGTATCCTTCGCAGCTTCTCCAACGTTACAGTATTCGCCAGAGCCGAATGATTATCCGAAGAAGAAATCACAAGCTCTCTGCCCAATGTGCGATGAACCTGTTGACATCGCGGATTTGAAAGCATGGGGCACTATGAATGCTCAACGACAAGCTAAATTCTGCCGCTCACACAAGAAAAAGACCGTTAAAAATAACTGGAATTCTCGAGGCTACCCTAAGATTGACTGGGAGAACCTAGACTTACGAATTGCTCAACATCATTCATTCATCAAGAGTCTTATAAATGGTACTTCAAGCCACTTTGGTGACCTTCTTAATGAAGCCATCAAATCAGGGAAGAGACGCTCAATCAAGGACATGATTTCATATACTTCACCAGGATATTACGGAACTCGTGGTCTAAGTACAATCTCCGACAATATCAATGCAAATTTCTCTTCGCTATTAAAGCAAAGGGCCGTGGAATATAGGCTCATATCGGCAAGAGGTAGGTCAACCTTCATACAAGCAGTTCTAGTTCCTGAAGTGGCCTGTCGGTTGATCATGGATGATATGAACGTGCCAATTGAAAAAGCGAGGGCTATTATGAAGGATAGCATCGAGGATGGAGACTTAGTCAATGAGGAGGTGAAAGACAGGATCGTAATAAGAAGGCATGATTCAGATAAGGAAGATGATACATATGGGATTAGGTAATGGGCATAACTCATCAGCTCTAGTTAATTGGGGTTGGCATTGAGCATGTATCGCTTATCGCTTTTGAATCCCCATTGGAAGTGAGTGGTGTTGGATTGCTTAATAGCAGTAGAGTGTAGAACAGACAGCAACGTCTAATGTACCTTTGAGTCAGGCGAAACGTGTTTCCTCACAAGCACTACAAATCAGGGAGTAGAGAGGTTGGTAAACAACAAGGTTGACCTTCTCTTCCCCCCCTCCCCCCCTTGTAAAATATACAAGTGATAAAAGTCAGAATTGTTTTCTCAAGAACGCTTGCACATAGGAATTATGAACACGCTAGCGTCCGCTCCAAACTCGCCTAACAATCGCAGTTGTGACCTCAGTCAACCCCTCCAAAGCTGCGGAGTACGTCTCTAATTCAACAGTCATCACTCATCACCGTACAAGATGGCAGATACAGATGCACAGTTTGATAGCGCGCTGTAAGTGCTAAACTACAGCTTTGCTGGCTCCCTTATTAATATTCAAGCACACTGACCCATCTTACAGCGACCTCCTCCGGCGGCTGGACCCCAAACACACGACCGCGCATCTGAATTCCCTCATTAGTTTAGTCCCCTCCATAACTGAAGATCTTCTCTCTTCCGTCGACCAACCCCTCACCATCTCTCGATGTCGCAAAACTGGCCGTGATTATCTTCTGTGTGACTACAACCGCGACGGTGATTCGTACCGCTCACCCTGGTCTGGCGAGTTCGAGACCCCGGCCGGTGGATCGGGTGCCGGTGGTGTTGATGAGCAGGGCAATAATGAAGGTGCGGGCGAGGGAGCTGTACCCAGTGAGAGAGTGAGGAAGATGGAGGTTAGAGCGAATGAGGCGTTTGATGTTTACAGAGAGTTGTATTATGAGGGGGGGGTGAGCAGTGTTTACTTCTGGAATCTGGATGATGGGTTTGCGGGCGTAGTTCTGTTGAAAAAAGGTAGGTCTTCAATCTCTTATTTTGCATTTGGTATTGTAGAAAAGCAAAGGCTAACCTGAGAATGTAGTAGCAACACCAGCGGGCAAGAGCCAAGGAACCTGGGACTCAATCCACGTCTTCGAAGCTGTTGATCGTGCACGAACGGCACACTACAAATTAACGTCGACCGTCATCCTCTCACTTGCCACATCGTCGGATTCTCTAGGTGCCATGGACCTCTCAGGAAACATGACCCGTCAGATTGAATCAGACCTCCCCGTAGAAGACGACACGAGCCATATTGCCAACATTGGAAAGTTAGTAGAGGATATGGAGCTCAAGATGCGAAATCTGTTGCAAGAAGTTTACTTTGGCAAGGCAAAAGACATTGTTGGTGATTTGAGAAGTTTGGGAAGCTTGAGTGAGAAGAACAGTGAGACGGATACCCATCGAGAGATGATCAATTCCATGAAACGGTAACGCAGCATTGGGTTAGGGAGATTGGTAATGACACATTTTGAACCCTGTAACTTTTGCTACTGTTGGGACATGGAATATGTGACAGAAAAGATATCTGTCAAATTCAATTTCAAGCGGTTCACACAAACGTTGTATGCCTTTGTCGTTCTGCGGACAGAAATACTATGTGAGCAGACCATTAGGCGAGTTGACGTAGGGTGGCCAACCTTTAACCATCAGGGAGCCTTTTAGGGATATTCAGCCTGCAGCAACGTCTCCATCAAATGGAAATCAAGACAATGCTAATTTTCATAATCTCTTCAAATTCACTTTGACTTCGTTTTAGGCAAGGTTCTCTCCGAACCAATAGCTGTTCTACCAAGCTACTACCAACTGCAAGCGATGTCACCGAGGAAAAGTAGGATGACAGTTCCTTCTAAGTCGCCTGGAAAGATCCTAACCTAGCTTCAAAAGGCTGAACTTTAATTTGAACCTAATTTCATTCGTCTGGTTCCTTAAACCAGGGTGCTACCATCTTCTGGGTAAATGTCTATTTTGCCTTGCCTAGGTGACTAGTCTAGAGTACCTGAGTTTCCTAGCTCTTTTTTTTTTGACATGTGCTCCGAACCAACAATATGCAACAACAAGTATACATTAACCTAGATTGCCATCTCTCCCAGCCCTCTTTAGCGACACTGCCACTTATAGATTTTGCAGCAATTTTGCCTATTGCTAATTGACCTCCGCGCTTATATTAAGGATATGCAAACTTGACAATTGATTTACGAAACAGACAAACCTTTAATCAAGGATGAATAAGAGGCTATTGTCGAGAACTAAATGACTATGCCGCTCTTTAGCACATTGCAAGATTCCTTCTAATGCTTGATAAAATTCATTTCTCAGCTAAGCACTCTCAAAGTCTTCTTGCATTCGGGTATGCAAAAGCCAGTACATCTTATTATCCGGAAAAACTCTCTTGTGCTGCACGATGCAGGAGAGACTGTATGCAGAAAGAGAGAAAAATTTTTTTAAGTACTATGCAGAGGCCGATATGCATTACCAGCTGGTCTTAATGCATCGGCAGAACACTATTCTAGTCTCAACTTTGGTTCAACGCATGCCAAGAGACAATCGACTTCCCTTTCTGTCCTCCAGCAGACCTTAATTCCGAAGTTTCTTTGGCTCAGGGGAACTAGATATAACCTTCGCTTAGAAACGATGCAGTCTAGGTTTCGATATATCTCGTATTGCCCAAAGCTATGGTCGTAGTAAACAGACTCCTGGAAGACGGTACACCAGACACAACCCAAAAGCGGGAACGTGCCACCGACTGTCGGCGTGGTTTGCTTGGTTGTTGTCAATCATTGGAGTGATTTTCAGTGACTCAAACATGTGGATGAAGTCCGCAACAAGGTGAAGGATTAGACGTCAAACAGTAACAAGGAGGATCAGGCGAAAGGTTTTCTCGGGTGCAACACAATGGTTTCACACATTTTATTATTATTTAACCAGATGAAGTGTCATTCCCATCACGGCTAGCGTTGGTAGATGCACAATACCGATATATGCAGCACAATAAAGATGACCAGCATACACGCCCCCCAAAAAGGAAATAAAAACACCAACCCAAAAAATTTTCATGAGGGTCTATAGAAAGCAAACAAGGCCTCATGACTTTCAAAACGAATATAAAGGAAAGATTAAAATAAAAAATATAATTCCAAAAGCAACTTTTCGGAGATTAGTGCGTATAGTCTGTTTTATTCCAAGACCACCACCCACTCTTGAACGGGCTGCTCATCAGTGACCATCTCGAACCCCTCCATTAGTAATATCCGTAGCTATCTCCATACCTGCAAAAGCCTGCGCACCCGCTGCGGCAACTAGAAAGATAAATTGGGCTTCTGGAAAAGATGAAAATGAAGATCTCTTCTCCCCGAAAATACTCCAGTGAAAAAAAAACAATAATAAAAATAATAATAATAATACAGCCCAACAACGGCGATATGTCTCGGTGACCATCATCCACCAGATCGTGCCCCTGGAAAAGGTACTTATTAGTACTCATCATTAGTACTCATTAGTACTCATTAGCACTCAATTCTTATGGAATCCATATCTCTATTTAAACTTCAATCGCGTCGGCTGACTCGTAATCTGCGCGCGCGGTACTTCGTATGCCTCTCTAACACTGTCTCTGTACCTGATCTGCATGTCCGAGGCGGCAACTACCACGTCGCCTGCGCTGCGAAAGGTCGCTCGAGATCTGTGGCTGTCCCTTTGTAGGAACGGCACTGCGGTTGTATGCATTTCGAGAGCAAGAGAGCCATAGAGATCGCTCCCGTCAATGCAGGTCGATCAACGCAGAAGTACCTGCAGCATTCTGTCAGGAGGCAGACAGGTCGTAGTGTGTTGGATGAGAGGGCTTATGAGAAGGTGAGAAAGAGGTTGGGATGTAATAGATGTAATATAGGCCATTTATATTTATAATCTTGATCCTTCTGGTTAGGCTCGCCCATTCCCGTCCGTTGTCCAAGAATTAATTGTTATAGATCGACCTCTATCCGAGCCGCTGACTCCCGCTTGATGGCACGTTCCCTCTCCTTTATTGAGGAGGGATGACCTTTTCGCTTCTTCAAGCTTCGCACACTATTCTGATGATATTGGAAAGATAATTCTGCATTGATCTTCACATCTGTAACCCATTTGCACTCCCCTCTCTTGAATCTCTCAAACACGACCGGCCGACCTTTCTCTCTGATATACTCCAAGCCGCGCTCCTCTCCCTCCCTCCCTCTCTTGAATCTCTCTATTTTCTCTCCAATTGCCAGCCCGGCCATTTCGGTCTCGTACGGCAGAAGAACCCAGCATATCGACCTTGACCATATATAAACCCCCGAAGCGGCAACGCGATGGCAGAGAAGCCAGCAGTTCTCATCATTGGCGGTTTGGGTTACATAGGGCGCTTTTTGGCACTGCACATTCAACAGAACCACTTAGCGTCAGAGGTACGCATCGTGGATAAAGTGTTACCGCAGTTGGCATGGTTGGCACCGGAGTTCGCAGAGGCCTGTTCGACAGACAAATTTATGCAGGCAGATGCCAGCAAAGAGCGTGAGTTTTTGTTGTTATTTGCTTCTTCCTGATCGCATCATCCTTTTCGGACTGGGCTGATCACATCTTACTTTGTCCTGACAGAATCCCTTCCCCGCATATTCGACCGTTCGAACGGGAAGCAGTGGGACTATGTATTCAACTGCGGTGGTGAGACGCGATATTCACAGGAAGATGAAGTGTACAAAGTCCGGTCGCTGGCGTTGAGTGTTGCTGTGGGAAAGGAGGCCGCCAAGAGAGGTGTGAAGTGCTTCGTAGAGTTGAGCACGGGAATGGTGTATAAACCCGACAGTCAACCCAGCAAGGAAGGAGATAAGTTGAAGCCTTGGAGCAAAATCGCAGTCTTTAAGCTGCAGGCGGAGGAGCAATTGGCCAAGATCGAGGGGTAAGTAGATCTCATTCTTGGTTTAAGGGAGACGAGACAGTGATCAAAGCTGTTCTAGTCCTTGGATGTCAATAAATACGAAGACAAGGAATATCTGCTGACAACTCATAGATTGAATCTCGTCATTGCACGTCTCGCCCACGTGTATGGCGACTACGCCTCCCAGTCCTTCGGCACAACTCTTTCGATGGCTCGCGTCTATCAGTACCTCCATGAAGAAATGAAATGGCTCTGGACTAAAGATCTCCGTATCAACTCCGTTCACATCACTGACGTGTCGCGGGCACTCTTCAGCATAGCAGATTGGTACTCCGTATCCAACAAGGCCAACTGGGACGAGGCCAAAATGGGCAAGATCCCAACATTTAACGTAGTAGACAAAGGGCAAACATCACAAGGAACAATGGCAGATCTGATCCATGAGATCTTTGGCATTGAAACAGGCTTCCAAGGACAACTAATTAGCACGTTCGCGAGGCTGAATATGGACAATGTGGTTGATGATGTAAATGATGAGGTACTTCAACCTTGGGCGGACCTACTTGCAGATGCTGGTATCACAAGGCCGGGTCCACTTACACCTTTCATGGAAAAGGAGCTGTTGAAGGACACTGATCTAAGTATGGACGGAAGTAGATTGGAGTCGGTAGTCGGCTTCAAATACGAGAAGCCCGTCATTACGAAGCAAGAACTGGAAGCAGTAGTTGAGAGCTATCGGAGGATTGGATGGTGGCCAGATGAACCAAAGGTGTGAAAGAAGGACTTCGAAGCATGGAATTGCATCTCATGAAACCTGGGATTTACAAAAACTCCGAATGAACCACGACACCTGACACGGCCACGTACCACAAGACGACGAGAATCATAACGACGAGACGAGCCACAAAAGGCGAACAGATTGATACGTGATACCAGGAGCAGCGCGCTCTACTTCTCTTTCCTTTTAAGTCACTAGCATTCCCTGTTTAGCATTGGAAGATGAGCCCAAGAGCGAGGGTTCTTTCTTCATTTTGCAGTGTACATAGCTCTCAGACCGATCCATTTTCCTCATTTCTTTGCTTCCCTTCTTCTTTTTGTATTATGAAATATTAGGCGGCAGGCTTGCTTGTACGTCTATCATGCCAAAGCGCTTTACGACTACTATACTGTACACTTAATAGTACTTGCTTTTGTTTTGGTTATTTAAAAGCGCTGCTATGTTGCTATTTATATTGTTTGTAATACCAAGGTGGGGTCTGGTGCAACGTGCTGTTACGTAGGAATAGATTAAGTTGATCGTGTCAAGTGAGTTTAGTCAAGTAGGTTACCTCGTTAAGTCAAGTAAGCTACCTAGATCAAGCCTGTCACTCGAGTATATTCTGGTTTCTGGAGATATCTGCATTCCATTGCTCTTGGCTCCTGTCGCTAGGCAGTGTTTTTAGATACTTTGATTTCACTTCTTTACTGTATATACTCCAAGGATAACATCCACTTGTTTTCTTTACCACTGTTTCATTTATACGTTCTCATTATACAAAAGTAAGACTGCAGTATTAGGCCAGAGTCACCTATGTCAAATCTCTATACTCCTTCGCTTAGGTTAAATCATCTTAGGACTTAAGATGATTTACGCGCATCTTGTAGCGTAGCAGTTGGGTTGATCATTGTTATTACTTGCCTCGCTTAAGCCCCTTTCAGCTATCCCAAGAAGAAGCCAGGAAGAATACAAAGTCCTTCGCTCCCAAGCTTGAGCACACAAATTGAAAGCGTTGTTAATGCATAAAATTATATTGCTCGGGATTTAAAAACGTATTCCCTGCCAATAGAGGCATATTTGATGAAGTCTTATGAAGTGTGGATCATACAATGGACAGAGACAGTTTAGAATTATGTTCGTGTTTATTATTCCGACCTATAAAGTTGAAGAAAGTGTAATGAATCATAAAAACCCCACCGAAATCTTGTCCATTCACAGGTTACTACCAGAGAGAGGTATAATACATATAGCTGACCTTTCACTTCCCCCCTACCTCGCTTTGCCTTTAACTAATAGTAACAAACTCTTTACTTAAAAGTTAGAGAAAGACAAAAAACTAAAATAAAATACCTTAAAAGGCCCCA
>JAJONI010001197.1:0-13872 GCA_022190145.1 Pezicula rhizophila
GATAATTAATTTATATATATAAAATAATCTGCATCTAAAATTTACGGTATTTTTAATAACTAAGTTTTAGAGATACTGCTATTAGAAGTATGTGAGTTTAGTGTACAATTGGTAAACTCTGAATATTATAACCAGTCGCTGTATGTATGTTATTGTACACCGCCTTCTTTTCAGCCCAGCAAAATTATTCTACAGGTTCTTATCCAGTGCATGTTACTGTAGCAAACCCCAACCTGCCAAAGCAGAGTGCAATAAATTAGCCCTGGCGCTTTCGTAATCCAGCGTCCTGATAATTAGATTCAGTTATGTTCACTCGCACGAAACCATCGAGCTAACACTACGGCACTAACCGTCAACTTCCGCTTAGCTATAAAGGGGCCTCCTAATTAACGAGTAGTTCGTTTAGGAGACCTGTAAGCGAAAGCGGACGACGAACGACCTGATCCCTTATTCCGTCTAATGGACGGTGGCTAGACCTTGTATACAGCATATGATTGAGGCTGGTAAATTAGCAAATAGACTAGGAGAGAATTGAGAACACTTGAAAGAAAGCTGAGTAGTAGATGTAGCAGACCAAGCTGAAAAATTCAATAATGAGGTCGAAGAAACCAGTTATGTCGCAAGTTTTCATTGTGAAAGCTGCACTAAAACATCTTTATGAAGTCATTTAAAAAACAAAGATATACTTTCAATACTTGTAGGAGGATTGATTGAGACAGAAAGCACCACTGAGTTTATGTTACACATTCTCGGACTTCGCTTCCTCGATCAATTGGGTGCTTAATGCATGAGAATTTCTTCCTGACGCAGACTGACAGGCAGGAAGTTTACCAAGAGTAAAGGTAACTCAACAGTGCGGAGAGTTTTGTGACCTTAATATTTTATCACTACATTTTTCATCACTATGCAAATATCTGATTTTATTGAAATGACTGGAACCCGCGCAGCTGTCGCTGCAGGTGGCTAGAAGCGTGCGCAGTATGGTGCTTGCTTAGAAATCTTGAGCCACCACATGCTACCAAGTGCTCATAGAAAATTAACTAGTTGGGTGGCTTAGATGGCTACAGCCCCCCAATTTTTTGCGCAGTTGACCTCGAATAGTGACGATAGTAAATTTTGCCCAAGCAAGGGAGGGGATGCCTGAAGCTACTTACAATCACAATCATAAATGACCTGTTGGAGCCAGTAAGGTGAATAAAACTCCATGATCTTTCATATTTAGAGCCATCATCCCATCAGCTGCACGCCTCAATTTTCTAAGACATAACTGTTAAAGACACCACCAATCTCCCGACGTCGCAATGGCGGAGTATTTCAACACACCCGCTGAAAAGATCATCGACGGCATGGTCGAGTTCTACGAGTTCATTGACGAAACCAAAGAGAATGGAATCAACAAACTCTCGAATCTAGGTTTCAACTGTGGCAAATCGTTCGCCAGCAGCATCGTATTTCCCGACGCAATGGAGGAGTATTTCATCACATTTGTTAAAAAGGTCGACAACATTGTCAACAAGTTCAACGAGTTCATAGAAGAAGCCAAGAGGAATGGAATCAACGAACTCTCCAATCTAGGTATCACCTCTGGCAAATCGTTCGCTAACGGCATCGTATCTTTTCTATGGGAGGACTCTCGAGGACGGTGCGTTTTAATGCTCTGGTCTCTCAGCGTTGTGAACATTATTCGAGTTCTCTTATTCGATGTGTATGAACTCACCTTGTTTCTTATCAACCACTCGGAGTTGCTGGGGCTGGTGGCCATTGTGACAGCCTGCTTTCTGATTCGTCTAGTTCTGGTTCGTTTCAGTTAAGATCTCAGCCCAAACTATGCATAACGGGATGCATGGTAGATAGGAGTACGGTATATTAAGGTATTATAGTATGCTTCGTGAGCAAAAAACCCCGATTGCTAACGTAGACCAGAGGACAAACCTAGACAGCCAAATTAGAACATTCCTTCTAGATTCTATAGAATATTGTAGTGGGGTTACTTGGGGTGTTCAGTCAACTGACTCGTTAGTTTTTTTGTGTATTTATACTAAGCCCATATCTATGGGAAACATCATCCATCTACATTCACATACAATTGAACATTCTTTTCAACTAACTCTTATTCTACAATATATTTAACATAGCTAACTATTGCTATTCTTATTATTACTTATAAGTTTATTAGTTGCCTTCTTCCACTGCCCTTTTCCAATCGTTCCTGCGACTCTAATATGTGGTTATTTGGAACCTACGCAACTGAACCCCTCCGCAATATCACTTTTTCATATCGCTTCTCAAGTTCTATACTTCGAAATCATTAGTAGGCCCCAAGATATAGGAATCTAGTGCCATTCAAATCAAGTCAGAGACCAAAGGTAAAGAAAGTTTACATAACAATATATATAGAATTCTACAGCAGATATTCTAATTTCTATGAGAATTGAATTTCACAACGAGATCAAATATAACTCCCCCCTCTCCTCAGCCCAACAACACTCTTATCAAGTCCAAACCCAATCCGCTTCTCGCCCTCTTTACTCTCAATGAATTTATCACCTCCGGACCCAACATCTATCAATTCCCCAAACCTCAGCTTCACACCAGCCATTTTCTTACTCATCGGTTCAGCCCCAAGACTATTCCCCCTGGAAACCTCCACGAGCTCTGGGTTCCGTGTTGTAGCAACTATGGCGGAGAAGGAAGTGCTGTGAACCACTCCGTTTTCAAACAAGGTGTAGAATCCGATCAGGAGTGAGATGAGAGTGACGAAGATGGATATGCTGTATGAGATGATGAGATTACGGCTATCATATTGGTATTTGTTGCGTGTTTCGAAGTAGGTTACATTGACGAGTGTGGTGTTTGGAGAACTAGGAAAAGCTAACATTAGTGCAGCCTCTCAAGTCGTTGAAAAGATAGCGTGGGGGGATAAATTTAATTAGTTGAGTAAAAGCAGAATGTACTGCATTGTTTGCTTTTGGAGATGATGTATCTGTGGAGGGGAATAAGGATGACTTACGTTAAATTAGCAGAACTCAACATGCTCATCGTAATGTTAACAGCCAGGTCCTCAACGGCACGGATAAGCGTACGATTCCGACAAGTGCCTACGGGGTTCTGAAACAAGGTATTGTTGACAATGATCTTAGGTTGGGTTACCTGGTCCGCTTCTTGGTAGGCTGAGTATTCAGGGTCTGAAGCTAGGATCGGTCCATTGGGACCAGCACCTATGGGGTTATCTTCCCAGTAATTATGCATAAAGTCTTCGCAGCCACTTAATCCCGTGAGAAGGACTTTGCTGGACCTATCGACAAAGGACATGTTTCCTGGAGAGTCCGACAAGTCGGAAAGTGAGATTGTGACGTTGCCGCTCAATAGACTGGTGAATGCGACGAAGTAGCCCATGTAGGATCCTGCAGAAGTCGTAGCGTAGGGATTATCGCCGGTGAGACCACTTATAGGCACGATCAATGGTTCGAATTCCGACGTGCTATAGTGAACCTTATATTGAGCTCCGTTGACGAATTCAAACCCTGCGTTATAACTTGCATTACCCATGATACAGACGAAGCTGTCGTTGGAAGTCTGGACCCATAATTGTTGGTATACATCGTCTTCCAAACCCATGGCAACAGATGGGAAGACCAGGCTATTGGTCCTGAAATCGTCAGGTAATTGTACCTCCCAGTTGTTGAACTGATCAACTGGGACATTTTTATCGAGGGCCGTAAGCCACCCTCCACTACCCTCCAGGGGTGCAAATGCGGAAAGTACAAGCATCTGTGGATTATTGGTACTAGTCGGAGCTTGATATTCGCCTGTAATATTCCATGTCAGATTCCCAGCTTCAAAAGTTTCCGCCGTGACAATCATGACAAGCTTCTTCTCTTCGTCTGTGTTTGTTTGAGTTGTTTGATTGGCTAGTTGGGCTGAGTAGTAGTCAAAAACTGGTTTTTGGCTACTGTTAGCATACGAACACTGTACTGTTGGTCCATAAAACTGGAGCGCAAAAGATGAATTTGCAGCTGGTGGAGTAAGAGGAATGATTTGCGACTGTTCCGCTGTCTGGGTTGCGATATCCAAAAGCTTGGAGGTCGGAATTTCGTTGCCGTTGAGCCTAACAAAAGATTGCCCTAAGGACCAGTCGAAAGATGGCAGCCATGTTTCGCGAGTACTGTTCTGCAATCCTGGTACAACTGAAAGAGTAGCTGGCGGAGTTATACCTCCTAGCGTAATACACCAACAAGCCAAGGCTACCAAAACAGCAACCTTCGCATTCTTTAGCAACCTGAGACTAAAAAATCCAGTTGGGTCTCTAGTCAGAGAGAAAAGTCTATCGAGCGTCTCAAAGGAGTAGGCTTTGCGTCGGAATAGATTCCAGATGTACTGGCTATACACCACATCAATAGCCATCTTGAGAACAGACATGATTAGAAACGAGAAGGCTGTTCCGAATTGTGTTGCCCATTGTTGTCGTGTAGAAGACCCTACCTCGGTTCCATCAAGCGATGCAAAATAGAAGTGATGCCCAAGAGCCAGCGCACTCCCACAAAGAATCAGAGCAATCATGTATGCTGGCGTTTTCCATTCAATACCCCATCGGACATACTCAGGTGGAGGTTTGTTAGATTGCTGAGACGGTATTTGTATATCCTGAGAGCGCTGCTCTTCCTCAATATAATCTTCATCATATCCTCTATCATGTGTCTCTGTTGTGGAATGAGAAATGAGGTCGCTAGATTGACTATCGCTTGCTGGATCCCGTGGATTTGATGGAAGAAGAGGTCTTGCGCTCAGCAGATCTGGTGGTTTTGCCCGACTAGATTGCATGATGAAGGTTCAGTGCTTGTGCCGTCGTGAATATCACAAAAAAGGCGAGTTCTATTTTGTTTCTGTTTTTTTTTTTTGTAATTTTTGGAAGTAAGGCTGCCTGGTATTCATATGCTGTGATAAGTAGTGGCACAGCCACCGTGCTCCCCTGGCCCCCAAAACAAAAATCCTGCCCTGCGCCGCATCGGTCGCAAAGCCCGCCTATGAGAGGCTGAAGTGCCACAAAATTTGAGGCCGACTAAAATCTCACTGCGTCAGGAACGTATGTTATCTACGGAGGTTACGGCAAAAAAAAGTCATAAGAATTCCTGTGTAGTGGCCCGCATTCGCTAAGCTTTTATTTCCGGGGCATTAGCTAACCACCTCCCTCCTAGGACTTTTTGCTGTGACCTCCGTATGTCAGTCTTTCTTATATACCTATGTGTTAAAATATTAACAAATTGTGTCTCTAACAAGTAATAGAATTTCTTAGCTCGAGTTAGTTAGGACTACTATTTCTTATTACTTGTTCTATCTGAGAATGGATTGAAACCTTTTAGTGTTATTGAAGTAAGGATAAGCTTATTTGTCCCAAAACGGGCCGAGTCAGGTCACGTTATTTACCCAGCTTCACTATATATAGATAGGCCTTCAAGTACCCCTCACTTAACAAGAAAGAAAAAAGACTTCTGCACTTAAATTTTCGATATATTTGGTGTTCAAGGTTATTTCCTTGCACGAAAATACTTAGATCTGTTATCTTTACGTAGCTAATACAAGAACTTTACCTCTATCAAGTAAACACTTTGTAGATATTACGTGGGAACCTTTATTGTCAAGAGAACTAGTCGCTTATATCACATGACACACGCCAATAAAATCCCTCTTTCCACCCGTTCCTTTCTTTTCGGCTTAATGAAGCCGAAAGATTACGGTAAGCCGTCTAATAGCGGGGTTTATTTTCATACCGAAGCATTGAAGTGCCGTAGTGCTTCCCGATACTACTAGTACCGGTATATAACCCTTCCATGGCGCGACGCGAACTGTGTCGAGAAGGGTTTAAACCATTCGGCAAATAAAGGCTCTATCCTCCCTAAGAAGTCTGGTCTCCGTCTTATAAATACAAAAGTTTTACACCACAAAGAAACTTTCATTGAATTTCTTTTAACTTTTATTGTGTCATATCAGTTGAAATTTGACCGCAGCAAGTAGCAATGACGCAGGGTTTCGATATTCCAAAGACTTATAAGGCGGCAGTGTACGGTTGGTGAAACACATAATTTTTTGCCAACTTTAGGCAACTAACATATTGATAACAGATGATCCGGGAAAGATCAGCACCAAGATTGAAGAGCTGCAGACACCTGAGCCAGGACCGGGGGAGGTACTTGTTCGTCTGACTGTGAGTGCAGATATCTACTATGCTTTAACAACAGTGAAGAACGACCTGTTAACTAAAGCATTACCAGCACTCGGGAGTTTGTCATAGCGACCTGAGTATCATGAAATGCGGTTGGACAACACTACCTTTCCCAACGCCTAAAGGCCAAATAGGTGGCCATGAAGGAATCGGAATAGTGCACAAACTAGGTCCAGGTAGCGAGATTAGCACAGTCAAGCTCGGTGATCGTGTTGGTATAAAATGGGCTGCGGCAGCCTGTGGTACTTGCATGCCATGTCGAAATGGCTTTGACGGCCATTGCACACTCCATAAGATATCTGGGTATGTTGAGTCAGCATATCTTGCACTAGTTTCAGCTCCGTGATACTTTATCTGTAGATACTTCACTCCGGGTACTTTTTCTCAGTACGTGCTTGGTCCGGCGAATTATGTTACACCCATTCCCGAGAAAGTCGACAGCGCAGATGCAGCTCCAATGCTCTGTGCTGGTCTAACTACCTACTCAGCGCTGCGCAAATCCGGAGCCAAGAGTGGTCAATGGGTAGTTGTATCAGGGGCCGGTGGTGGATTAGGCCACCTCGCCATCCAAATCGGAGCTCGAGGTATGGCTTTACGTATGATTGGTATTGATCATGGATCGAAGGAATCTTTGGTCAAAGAATGTGGTGCAGAAGCATTTGTGGACATGACGAAGTTTGACGACACGAGCATAGCCGAAGAGATCAAACGTATCACGGACGGTATTGGAGCCAAGGCTGTTATAGTATGCGCTGGCAGTAATCGTGCGTATGCTCAAGCATTGCCAATGCTTCAGTTTGGAGGGACCATGGTATGTGTTGGTATTCCCGAGGGGGAACTGACACCTATCCCGAACTCATACCCTGGGACTCTTTTAGCTGGACAGGCACATATCGTAGGTTCAAGTATTGGATCGCAGATGGAAGCTATTGAGGTTCTTGATATGGCTGCCCGAGGAATTGTGAAGACTCGTTACCGTTTGGAGCCGTTGGAAAAGCTAAGCGAGGTGTTCCAGGAGATGGCTGACAATAAACTGGAAGGAAGAGTGTGAGTTACTGCAACTACAACTTAATATTTACACATGCTGACTTGAATTAGTGTTCTTGATTTGAGATGAGTCGATTGCGTGCAAGACAGATTTGTTCCGTTTATAGAACACATTACTTGGTAAACAACTGCGAGTGAAAGGGGCCCTGTTAATTGCTTGGCTTCGGGTTCGGGTTGAGCCTTCAAACTCAAATGCTGCATGTTTTTTTAAACATTGAGATTAAATTTATGTCATCTATTGGTTCAGATGAAAACTCGGTCTCGGATCTTCGTATTCGCAGTAAACAACAGCCAAGGCCGCCCAGCGATTTCCAAGCTTTTAGCTAGTGGTCTAAACGATAGCAAATAAACCTCAACTTCATCACAAGTGTCTTGACTGCATTTTTTAGCTCCACTGCCAACTCAATGTTTTATCATGGTTACTAAATGTGGTTGTTCATAGGGAGATCGCACGCCAAAATAGCGCGGTATTGTAGAACAAGCCTCTCTTACTTCTTGGGATTGTGTGAAGCGTTGTCCCACTCTCACCTGGAGATGGGGAATACGGCAGTAAGTAACGCCCAAGGCTACGTATTCATCGTACAAAGTCACGACCTTTTCCAATGTTATGGCGGGAGTGGTTCATTTAAACATATGTAAAGTTTCTCTCTTTCTCTCTCAAAACGTCGCATATTTCATTTTCAATTTCAACTTTCGTCGCAGAATAGACTGCAAAAGGAATCCTTTTCGTGATTTTCCCATGCACTGAAGCAGAGATGCAGCCCATGCTTGCATTTTCCATTAGCCGCTCTACAGAGGAAGATCAAAACGAAGAGTTGTATGTGACCTATTCTTAGCAGCGATTTACTTCGTGATGGAATTCTTTAAACTAACCATATTGCAGAATCAATCCCCACGAGCATGACTCAAAACCACTTCTCCTCCCAATCTACACATCGCCTGTAAACGAAGCCGGAGATGACGACGTTCTAGTAGCCGTACGCCACGAATCAAGCACTCTCGAACTGTTCTTCGATCTATTCCTCATAGCGAATCTCAGTACCTTCACCGCAACACATTCAATTGTCGATGTACCAAGTCTCGTAGCATATGTCGGACTTTTCGGTATCTTATGGTTCACATGGTTCCAAATCACGCTCCATGATGTCCGTTTCGCTATCGACTCGATGTTTCAGCGTGTCTGCAAGGTTCTTCAGTTTGTGATTTTTGTTGGATTTGCCTTAGTCGGATCGTCTTTTAACCCTGGAGGGAAAGAACACAATAACACTGTGAGTTACAAGTCACAATATGCACAATTATGCTCAGATTCCAGAATAACTGTAGTGCTGACTCACTGACTCCATGAAGAACTTTCGGATCTTATGCTATCTCCTCTTTATTAGTCGAATGCTACTAGCAATCGAGTACTCAGTTGCACTTTCACATATACGAAAGAAGTCAAAACGACTCACGTTACCCCTGGTCACCACCATAACAGTTCTTATCCTCTGCGCAGGCAGTTTCTTCGCCATGACCCCAGCATTTACCGCCGCAACTGGCAATGGTTTACGAATTTATTATGTCTGGTACATCATTCTTCTCGTTGAAGTAATTGTTGTACTGGGAACGGCGATGTTCTGGAGAAGTCATAGTTTCAAGAAGACGCATCTCATGGAACGAATGGGTCTTCTTACCCTTATCGTTATTGGTGAGGGAGCTATTGGTGTTACGAAGACAGTAGGGAAATTGATGGGATCAAGTGGGCTGACCTTCGAGAATGTTTTCTTGGTCATATGCATTGTAGTTATACTGGTAAGCCAGAATATGTCATTTTATTCATCCGAAGTTTTGCGAACCAGTTGCTAACCATCATACCGTGAACAGGTCTTCCTTTGGGCACTATACTTTGACAATCATCCCCACTACCACTACGGAACAATTCGACAACAGCTCTGGGCCCTCGTACATTTCCCACTCCACTGCGGCATTGTCGGAATAGTAGAAGGATCCCAACAAATAGCAATCGCACGCTACCTCTTCAAGAAGCTCTCCTCAATCGAACAAAGCATCCAAAAAGCGTGTATAGTCGAGAACCTAGACGGAACCGCACTAGCAACAGCATTAACAACAGCAGTCAAAGCACTAAAAATCGAAGACAAAGCCGAATCCAAAGACCAATTCTCCATCATATTACAAGATATCTACGAAGTGGGCAACAATACCGGTGTCTGTTCAGCAACAAATATCACCAATCTCGCAAGCGGTGTCGTGTATCCGGAAGGACTAGGTACAATTGTTATTGATTCCTTCATTGGCCTCTTCGAAGCCAGCGGGATCAACATTCCAAAAGACAGCGACACAGAGACGATCGCTAGGTCAACATACGAAACCTTGTATATCTATTACTGGGGATCACTCTTCATAGCCGTCACCTCATTTTCAGTCCTTCTACTTCTTACACGTTCGAAGGAGCATCGACCGATAATATTCGAGCGCTTCGCAATAGGCGCCAGGGGAGTCGCAGCTGTCATTTTCGTTATTGCGGGAGCCGTAGCTGCTTCGAAGAATGCTGTTTATTACTTGATTAAGAGCCCAGCTATTCTTCCTATGGCTGCTGCAATCTTGTTCTTGATTATATTTGCTGATCGTATAGGTCGCCACAGGAGTGTAAGGAGACAGGAGAATTCCCTTTCCCATTTTGATCGGAATAAGGATCGGTCTACATATACAAGAGCATCGGATGCGTAGCTTCGCAAGTTATAAACCCTTTGTTATATAGACTATGGATAGAATTGATCCTTTCACAGCAGAAACTTCCTGTGTTTGCGTATTGCAGAGTGACCAAATTTGGAGTTTTCCGACTCAAGTGAATCAAGTGAATTGCTCAAATCAATCGAGTTATTTATTTACTAAAAGATGACCCAGTAAGTCCCTGAAACTTGGTACAGCAGAAGATAAAGATGTAATAACAACCTTCTAGCCATCCTCTCGCATCACTACTATCAGAATCCCATTTTCCCCACCCGAATTCCTCCCCTCACTCCCACAAGAAACAAATTCATACCAGCATCATCACCACTACTCCCAAACAAGCCTAAAAAATATGACAACACAGATCCGAAAATCTCAATTCGGGGCCAACATCTCCTGAGAGACCCTTGCGCAAACATGCTGAATACTTTAAGCTATACAGGCCAGTTTGCTAAAGCGCATAAATTCAACGAATGGATACATGAATCGAGCGATTCACCACTTTATCGGCATGTCCCGAGCGACTAAAAACTAAAAGAAAAACGCATTCTTACGAACCTAGAAAATGACAACACACTCTTCCGTCTATACGACGAAAAAGTTTTATCTTTTTCGGGACCAATGAGAATATCTGCGCTTATAGAGGGAGTGAGTAATTTCGTAAATTCGAATAGGTTTTCGGATCGTAGTTAATTCTTCTGGGGAAACAAGTTCATGCTGATAAAGTTTCCTCGCTCGATACGGATGTAAATATGTCAGGCTAGATCCGAGATGCGAGATACTCTTGCGGAAGGTGATTGGCTGAAATCGTGATCCATTTATATGAGATTTATGCTCGTAGTGTAGGTAGTCTAAACGAGGGGTTTGCTTAAGCATACAGTTATGGTGAAGGCCAAGGTATGGCAGTCGTTGGTGAGGTAGAATGCTTTGAGAATTGATGGCATGATGTAGGATGTTTTCCCCCCGAATGTTTTCACTGGAAATAGAGGTGAGTTTTGGCAAGCTTAGGAGAAAAGAGTTGAAAGGAAGCAGGTTGCTATCAGATGCACCTTTCTCGTACTTAATGGAGACTTTTGCATAGGTTTTTAAACCCTAAAATCGAGTCTTCACAAATGAGATCGTTTGTTTCTCGCGAGGTTTTTGCGTACTGCGATGCCGACTCCTCAAGCTGCAGTAGCACGGCAAGCGTCGGTAGCTATACATCTAGGAATATTCTTCCAGTGGGGCGTGCCGTTTTCTCCTGATACGTCGACAAATTCGAGGCCAATCACGATGAGTTCATTTGGGAGATGATCTAAGTATTTCGACGTACTCCTTTTTATTCCAAGTTTGCGGGGTAGGGAGCCCGCTATTGAGACTTCTAAATCGGAATCCTCATGGAGGATTTGCTCAAACAGAATGGTTGGTGAGTTCGGTTAAGCTTCAGCACCGTTGGTTCTCTCCAAGGCGAACAAGTACACAGCCTCAGGTTCAATATCAGCTCCGTGCTAGAGAGTTCGTCCATTCGTAGGTTTAATTTGATGCAGAATATCGCCAGACCCTAGCGCCGTCGAGCTATCACTTTGCTCTTGCCACATGGTGGTACAATAACGGATTGATAATTCGAGGCCAGTGAAAAGTTGGAAAGTTGGAAGTCTAATAGTTGAACAATATGTTATTTAGGATGACGAGGAAAGCGGCCTGTCTTGCACCGTCTCAGAGATATACTGTTACTAACCTTGGCTCAGAGCTATTATTTTGAATTGGATTAAGTGGCAGTCAAGTGACTAGGTTTCTGCACCACGTCTGCACCTCATACCTTGGATTGAATTACTAAAAAGATCGATTATAAAGGCAAAATAACTCGTGAACTTGCACTCTGCATAAGCATTCGATCTCCATTAGATAGGTAAATTAGATTAGATATTCATATTACTTCCAGCCAAGGAAATACAACCACAACGTCGCTACCCATGCCTCATTACTAATTATATCCAGCAGTATCTCAGTGCCCAAGTATCAGTATCTGAACTGCAATTTCTGCAGCCATTGCTCTAGATCCACGTAGGGAACAACAGGACCCTGGAGCAGGAAGACGGAATATCCGTGAATGGACTTCCCGCAACAGCATCAAAACCCTTAATCATGCGGAAAAGCTGGGGTGCGTTATCTGCGTGGAACCATTCGCACACGATCCAGCCATCATACTCCTCATCTGTAAGGATTATTCCGTTGGGCCCATCATTCGCAAAGTTTCCTGACCCGAAACCAGTCTCAATGGTCACAGATTCCCAGCGTGCGTTGTTTGTGTCGGCCGGAAATGCAACCATGCTAAATGGAAAGTCACCCACGTCGAACTGAAGGTTCGTGCCATTGAGGAAAGCTGGCGCGAAGGCGCTAGGGCTGAAGACTGGATCAGCCAAACCCGCACCGGTATGAAAAGTTTCGACTAGAGAGGAGTTAGCCATGGCCATAGTGATTACTTGACGAGCAGGATTGCTCACGGCCCCATTCCTGGTAGGTTGTTGGACCATCAGTGACAACCATCTGGATGTAGAACTCTCGTGTGTTGTTCAGTGTGTAAGGAGCCCAGCTTTGTCTGGTCTGCTTCTCGGTGGCAAGGGCAGAGGTGATGCCAAAGACGGCTGCTGCTGCAAGGGTGACGGTGCGAATGGAAACCATTGTGTCTGCTCTGCTTCTGGTGTCTGTACTGATCTGTTGAAGTAAATAGCTGGATAGTTTGCAGTCAACGTGTTGGGTGAACCCGCATTTTATATTATTTTTCAGAGGCAATGCAGTTAGTGAATACGAGGATGAAATATTGAGACTTATTCTATTATCCGCGCCATTCTGTAGCCGGCTACGAGATATCGAGTATATCTGCATACTGAATGACAGTAACATGACCATCAATAGCCTTTCTCGTATTCGCGACGACGGGTGGAGAAGAGTTCACCAGCCTCCCCTTCGTCATACGGCGCTATTTGGAAGAAATAAGTATCCGGGACTGTATGACAGGTATTGGATCGTATCTGCTGGACGATTAGTAATAGCCTGATAGCCTCAAAGTCCATTTGCGTTTGTCATTTTTACAAGAGGGATATGGAAGAAGACGAGCAAGTGGGGCTGCATTTGGACAACATTGCTTGTTCATCAACGAGGGCAAGAGAGAAAGAGGAAAGGTGAGTAAATAACGTCGGCGACATTGGCAGGGGTGCCAAGAATAGATGGCGCTACCATGAAGTTCTCCTGAGAGCCCAACTGCACCTACTTTACTCCGTACACCGGGTTACGCTACTGATCAATTTTGTCGAATGACCTCTTGCTTACCTGCAGCGCATGATCCCAGTTGGGAAACGTCTTTCGGCGCAGGGGCACTATTAATACCTACCCCCCTCAGACTATGAAAGATTTTATTACTCAAATGCTTTATGACAGGATATTTCAACTTCCAGTATTATGATCTTAGACGAGATACCCAACGACAGTTTCGATGTTGAAATACATGGTCGCGGACTTCGCCTACGCTTCGTTATGTGAATACGAGAGGGGCAAGAAGCCATTTATTGCCAAACACAATCTGGTGATCTTAACATAGCCTATGTCCAATCATAAATACTTAAATGTCTCCAATCAGAGATAAAAAATCCAGTACAACAGTGCCTACGTATTTACGCCACTGAAGATCCCCCACGATTTCCTGTTCTCAATCTCAACCTCAAGCATTAGCTAAAAAGTAAGCTCTAAAGACAGCCTCGGTATATGCTTCTATCAAATTACATACTAAACAAATATATACATTAATATATATTTATCATCATTGACCGTCTCCTATTGTCGAGCTCCAATAAATGTACACCTCACTACCTAAAAACAATAAAAACGCTTAAACCCTT